>CM046041.1:51682631-51797881 GCA_025215565.1 Flaveria ramosissima | reverse complement strand
TGTATAGAGATATACATATAGATGTAGAGATTTACATATAGAGATAGCTATATATATAGAGAGATAGATAGAGATATCTAGATATATAGATACATAATATATATATATATATATATTATATATATATATATATATATATATATATATATATATATATATATATATATATGTATATATGTTATATGTAAGATAGCATTAGTTTTTGGTGTTATGACCTTGTGCATGATATTCTTTCATACAAATTTTCACACATTAATCTTTGCCTTGTTAAAAGGTTGTCTTACTTTGTTATTGTTATAGTTTATTTTTCCCCCATTTTATTTATGCGTTTGCTTTCAATTTTTATTTATTGGCCGAGATTAATCCCAACTTAGAAAATATTTACACACACTCCTAACTTTAATCTTATTTTCCTTCAACGATCCTGTGTTAACTGAGAGTTAACCCCCGTTAGTCTTTTTGATTAAATGAGGCCAACTTTGAGCCAATTTTCAACTCGTCATCGCCCAGCCTCCATTATGTCCGTTTTTTGGTGTCTAGCCTTCATAACCACATGAAATCTACCTTTAATGAGTCAAGTGGTTCAGATATAGAGGTAAAGATTGACATGTTTTAGGGTACAGAAGTTTTAGATTGATAGACCTAATAGTTGATTTCAACCTTCTGCTTGGTGTTTTAGCCATAAAAGTAGTTCATGTCATCAAAAAACTAACGGTGTTAAATCTCGGTTAGTAATGGATTGTTAGAGGAAAATAAACATAAAGTTGGGGAGTGGTCATAAATATTTTCTAAGTTGGGATCAATCTCGGCCAATAAATGAAAGTTGAGATTATTAAAATCCAATAACCCTATTTCATTTTATTCCTATGTTTGGAAGTTAACATTTGGTTCATTTATTCATAATTTATATATCCACTTCCTGGTTGATTATTAGAAGGTTTTGATTTTAACTCTACCAAGAGAAGTTTTAGGATGCCTCCATTTCTTCATGCATGGTGAACCTTTCGCTTGCGTTCTTAGGTTTTTATAAAGGAATAACTTTTTTTGTAAAAATCTAAGGCTTGCCCTTGATTCATTTATCATTAATCATCTAACTCCTATAAAGCCTTTTAGGTAGGTAGGTACTTCTCTTTGTTAAGCGCAGATGTAAATTGTCAACTTGGTTCGAGCCCATAAATGGGCTTTTAATTGAGTCCCACATAGGACTATCTTAACACGTCTTCCAACTTAGTTCACCCATTGGTGATGTGTAATAAGGCTAGATTTTTCTGATTTTATACTTTGGTCCTTTTCAGGCGGGTGAAGACAGACCATAAAATTTTTCCTTTTTACCTAGGTGATGTAAAATAACACATTTTGATAATCTGTTGTGCTCTAAAATACACTTGATTATATGTAATACTTACGCAACTATTCAGCTTTATAGGTCTTAGGAAACTCTGTCCTATTGATGAGGGATAGCTTGTAAGTTCCATGTTTTTTTACCCAAGTGACCTTATATTGCCCCTCCCACTTAGGACCTAGCTTTCCTTTGTTCATTTGACCACTTGCCTCATTTAACTGGGGACTAGGTCCCCAGGTATTTAAACGTTTCAAGACTTAGGAGTTATAGTACTTTTCTAATTTGTTTCATGTAAGCTACTTATTTGAATGTTGTTATATCTTGCATTTCCATTAACATGTTAATGTTGAATTGAAGGTATCCTTCGTTTCCTTCTTGCTAAATTCTTGTTCATCGCATGGGCGAGTTGATTTTGATTGGTATCATGGCCACAGTCTCGTACGAGGCTGAAGGGGGTTTCCCCATTAATAGTTTTAGGACTTATTCTATGTGCTCATAACACATGTGGATTTTCATCTACCCATGCATGTTTGTGTTGCCCCAGTCGTGCATTTATTCCATCAACAACACTCTCATCAGCCCTCTCAACTTGTCAGTTAGCCTAAAGATGTGCGGTTGATGTGAAAATGTATTTTATGTTGAGTTACTCACATCATTCTTAAAAGGGATTATTTGCAAACAAAGTCATGTTGTCACTAACGGTGGCTTAGAGTAAAATGAATAGATAGATAATGTTCTTCCAAAGAGCCTTCTTCATTTGTTCATTGTGATCGAATATAATGGCTTAGCTTAATCCATTAGGTGAAATAATCAACATGACAACTAGGAATCTTACTTGTCCTACCTTTTCTAGAAAGGTAAGTCTTTGGCCTATTTTCGGCTAGGCCTTGCAACAACTATAGGTATCATATTATGCTTTCGCCTATGTGTCATTGGAGAATCAATTTGATAGTTATCACATTTTGGTATTTCTTCTATAGTCGATTGGTACGTGACGGGCCAGTAAAAACCTATGTTCATGGCTTTCATTACCACAGACTTACATCTTATGGTAATGCACTTCTTCAAGAAACACTTAAAAAACTATTAGCCTCCCTTTTGGTATTTAAAACTCTTAAGAGTTTGTGGTTAGTCCATCTTCACTATAGCTTAGACCTTATAAGGATTCGCCTTAATCCCCTTATTAATTGCCCATACTCAAAGAAAATTTCCCTCTTTGACCAGGACAGAGCATTCACCTAGGTTCAACTTCATATTAGCCCTCTGTAAGGTCATGATATCTTTGCGTAATGTATTTCTATTATAAAATGAATCATGTGTGAAGTTATTAGTTTTCTTTTTATATTTGCAACAAATTTATGTTAAAAATAAATAGTTTTCTAAATTTCATTCTTAAATAATTGGCAAATGATGGCCACGAGCTAAATTAATGGATCGAACTACCCGACAATAACTTAGTAACAAAACAACGAAACCCAAAAGTTACAGTCACACCACTCGAGAGCTCCGAAGGGGAAAACTCTAATCCGAAAATCCTCGATACAGACTCACCACAAGAGCACGAATTAGACTTCCAAGATCACCTCCTAATTGGCCAGATTAAGATAGCAATGGAATTACTTTATCCCCTAACTGCAGAGAATAACTTTTGTTTAAAACTTCAAAAACTACTTTCTATTTCGTTGCTCCAGTACATAACATTGAAAGAAAGTAACTACCTATCACTACAACCATCCACGTCTCCCATCACTTGTGGAATTTAGAAACAACTTTGACAAAGTCAAACAAATAAAACTAAGTGGAATGAAAAAGAAACAAATGCATAATAATAATAAAATAACTGTGGCATAAAACGTTAAGGTTGTTCATCCAGCTTCATTCCAACCGGGCTAAGGTAACCCATTTCTGAATTAGGCCTGTGGTGACGTGGGTTGTGTGGGCTTGGGTCGAGGTCTCCCTATCATCCTCTCCGGCTTCAGAAAAGTTTGCCCTCAAACTTGGAATGGGTCCGTCTGGATCATAATATGGCTGCAAATCGGCAACATTGAACGTAGCCGAAACTCCCGAATTTCCCGGTAGCTCGATCTTGTAATCATTATCATTCACCTTGGCAAGAACCTTGAAAGGACCATCTGACCGGGAACTTAATTTGGAATGTCGCTTAGACGGAAAACGCTCCTTTCGAAGGTGTAACCAAACAAGATCTCCCGGCTGAAAAAGAATGTGCTTCCTCCCTTTATCGCGCCGATACTTAAGGAGTTATTGGACTTTGAAATCTTTTCATGAATACGTTGGTGGATTGCCTTGATGTTAGTTGCTAGGTCGCTAGCTTCTTGACTGAAGTGTGAGGAGGTATCCAGAACAGCAAGATCGAGTGGAGTTGGTGGGTTAAGATCATACACTGCCATGAACAGACTGACGCCAGTGGTTTTACTAGGGGCTCGATTATAAGCAAATTCTACCCGCGGTAACAGATCCTCCCACTGTGTCATGTTGGATGTGATAAGTGCACGGAGTAAAGACCCAAGGTTACGATTAGTAACCTCGGTTTGGCCGTCAGTTTGAGGGTGACTGGTAGTGCTGAACTTAAGTTTGGTACCCAATTTCCTCCACAATGTCAACCAGAAATGACTAAGAAATTTAGTATCTCGGTCGCTAACCATGGTTTTAGGTACCCCGTGGAGACGTACTACTTCTCGAAAGTAAAGGGTCGCAATCTGAACAACATCGAAAGTAGTATGACAGGCGATAAAATGCGCCATTTTCGAGAAACGATCGACCACAACCTTCACTGAATCTTTATGGTGTTGGGTTCGTGGTAATCCGGTTAGGAAATCCAAACTCACATCTTCCCAAGGGGCAACTGGTACGGACAGTGGTATAAACAATCCATGTGGAGAAGACTGTCCTTTAGCCTTATGACACTGTAAACATCGTCGAATGAAATGCTCAACATCACGGTTCATCTTGGCCCAAAAGAAATGACAATGCAGAATATGGAGTGTTTTATCAACACCCAAATGGCCAGCCAAACCTACCTCGTGAGCCTCCTGAATGATGAGCAAATGGACACTGTGTCGAGGTACATAAAGTTGTAGTCGTTTGAGCAGAAACCCCTTCACAATATGATATTCTCCTCTCGCGTGAGTTTGGCAGCCGGCATAAATTTTCCCGAAATCTGGATCTGATGGATATTCATTCTGCAAATGATCAAAACCTATGACGCGGGACTGAAGGGATGATAGTAAATAGTACCTGCGAGAGAGGGTGTCAGCTCCCTTATTGAGTTTACCCGACTTGTGCTTGATCGTGAATGTGAAGGCCTGAAGAAATTCTACCTACTTAGCATGGTGGGGCTGCAATTTATGTTGATCATGTATGTACTTTAAAGCCTCATGATCCGAATGGAGAATGAATTCTTTTAAGATCAGGTAATGCTGCCAGTGATCGAGTGCACGAATGATTGCATAGAACTCTTTATCGTAAGTCGAATAACGTCGTTTTGCATCATTAAGTTTTTCACTAAAATATGCAATTGGTTGATTCAGTTGCGATAATACAGCTCCAATACCCACCCTCGAAGCATCACATTCGACCTCAAACACGTCATCAAAACAAGGCAATGCTAGAACCGGAGTGGAAGATAGTTGTCTTCTGAGCTCATCAAAAGCCCGCTGGGCTTGTGGAGTCCATGCGAAAACCTTATACTTGGTTACCTTAGTCATTGGGGTGACAAGAGTACTAAATTTTTTGATAAAAACGCCTGTAAAAAGAGGCAAGGCCATGAAAGCTTCGAACTTGTTGAATAGATTGGGGAACCGACCAGTCACGTATGGCTTGGATCTTCTTGCTATCAACCATATTCCCTGCTCGGACACTAAATAACCAAGAAAAGTGACTTGGTTAGTTAAAAACTCACATTTCTCCAAATTCCCATAAAGTTTTTCCTGGCCAAGCACTTGGAACAGTTGTGACAAGTGGGACTGATGTTCTAATGTGGTCCTGCTGTAAACCAGAATATCATCAAAAGTAGACAACAACAAATCAACCCAGGAAAGGCTTCAAGATATGGTTCATCAATCGCATGAAGGTACTCGGTGTGTTCGGCAACCCGAAGGGCATGACCAACCATTCATACAAGCCCTCCTTATTCTTGAAGGTTGTCTTCCATTCGTCGCCTTCATAAATTTGTATCTAATGATATCCACTCCGTAGATCGACCTTAGAAAATACAGTGGCTCCATGAAGTTCGTCTAATAAATCATTCAATCTCGGAATGGGAAAATGATAATTGATTGTGATTTTGTTGATTGACCGGCTATCCATACACATTCACCACTCTTCGTTCTTTTTTGGTACAAGTAAGGTGGGGACTGCACATGGACTGAGATATTCAAGAATGAGTCCCTTTTCTAATGAGTTTTCAACCTGTTTTCAAATCTCGATCGTTTCTTGAGGATTAGTACGATAAGCGGGTTTATTAGGCAAAGAGGACCTGGGGATGAAATCGATTTTGTGTTGGAGGGAACGTTTTGGTGGTAGTCCAGTGGGGATGTCGGTGGGAAAAACTTGGGCGTAGGAATTCAATAGGTGCTGGATAATGGGCGACGGTAATACAGGCGATGGGTTGTCGTCATCATCGAGCCCCAACAATACCATTTCTTTGGTGGACTGGTACTCGTGATATTTGGATTGGAGTAAAGTGCTCAAGGTGGGTGGTGTGTTGTTTGGAGTCGTAGCAGGGGTGAGGGGAGTGAGGACAATTTTGCGGTTTTTGTGAACAAAAGTGTATGTGTTAAGATATCCGTCATGAATGGCTCGCCGATCAAACTGCCAAGGTCGACCCTACAAAATATGACAGGCGTCCATAGGAACAACATCACACCACAATTCATCAGAGTACGACTTTTCAATACTGAAGGATAATAACACGCGACTAGAAACGCGAATACCCTTTCCTTGATTGAGCCAGTGGATCACATACGGGGTTGGGTGGGATTGTGTGGGAAGGTTCAATTTGGTGATGAGGGTCTGAGACACAACGTTGGTGCAGCTACCACCATCAATTATGACAGTACAAACCTTTTGAGCAATCGTGCAGCGAGTATGGAATATTGCTTCTCGTTGGAGGTGCTCTTCTTTAGTCGAAGTTTCATTGAGGGCTCATCGAACCACCAGACACGGACCATCATCAGGACCGATCACCTCAACCTCCTCCTCCGATGGTGACTCGGGGACCGCTTCGACTTCAACCCCATGCTCAAAACCACCTACGAGTTCAAAATCAGCCAGTGAAATAATACGTTTATTCGGGCACTCGAAAGCGATGTGCCCCAGGCCTTGACATCAGAAACAACGGCGAGGTGCTTTGGGGTGTTCGGTGTTAGTACTGGAAGTGTGGGGGATGTGGGTATTTTGGAATTGGTAGGGATATTGGGCTTGGTGGATGAAATGGGTTTGGAATATGAATTGGGCTTATAGGACAGACGATTGGGCTCTAACTTCCCTTTGGCCCGTTGTTAGGAGTCTACTTTATGGGCCAATAATGTCAATTCAGTTAGGGTTTCGTATGAATGTAATTCAACCACGTTAGCTACACGAGGTTCTAATCCTCCCAAGTAGCGAACCAGAGTCTGAGGATCGTCTTCAGATACATCACACTTCATCAATAGGTACTCAAACTCCCGTGAATACTCTTCCGCGGTTCCCGCACCTTGCTTCAGTGAGTGTAATTGCGAAAAGCTATTCTGAACGAAATACGTCGGTAGAAACTTTTGCTTCATCTTGGCTTTCATCTTTGGCCAAGTTTTGATACTTTTCCCGATCTTTCTCGTTTCAAACATGTGTTCGACCACCATGTAGAGGCGTATTTTCGCAATTTGAGAGCCACAACTTAACCTTGTTCTCCTCGGTTGTTTGCTTGTAATCGAAAACCCTTTCAATGGTTCGCAACCACTCCACGAATTCATCCGGATCTAGTTTCCCATCATAATCTAGGATATCGACTTTGATGTCGTTCAGGTGCCAATCTCCCGACCCTCCTTTGTAATCGGATTTTGCAGTTGGAGTTTCACCACCTTGGTGTTGAGAGATAACTAATTCATGAATCTGTTCGTGCATCGCCTGCATTTTCTGTGCCATCTCCTTTTTATCATTCTCCAATGTCTCCAATACCTTCTTCAAGTCGGTACTACTTCAGGTATCCATAGCTCTGATACCAAATGATGGCCACAAGCTAAATTAATGGATCGAACTACCCGACAATAACTTAGTAACAAAACAACGAAACCCAAGAGTTACAGTCACACCACTCGAGAGCTCCGAAGGGCAAAACTCTAATCCGAAAATCCTCGATACAAACTCACCACGAGAGCACGAATTAGACTTCCAAGATCACCTCCTAATTGGCTAGATTAAGATAGCAACTGAATTACTTTATCCCCTGACTGCAGAGAATAACTTTTGTTTAAAACTTCAAAACTGCTTTCCATTTCGTTGCTCCAGTACATAACATTGAAAGAAAGTAACTACCTATCACTACAACCATCCACGTCTCCCATCACTTAGTGGAATTTAGAAACAACTTTGACAAAGTCAAACAAATAAAACTAAGTGAAATGAAAAAGAAACAAATGCATAATAATAATAAAATAATTGTGGCATAAAACGTGAAGGTTGTTCATCCAGCTTCATTCCAATCGGGCTAAGGTAACCCATTTCTGAATTGGGCCTGTGGTGACGTGGGCTGTGTGGGCTTGGGTTGAGGTCCCCCTATCAGCAAATCCACTACATATTAAAATGTTCATCCTTAACTAAACGTCCTTCAGTTCATTTCTCTATCTAACACATTGTTTGAACAAAAATGAGTGACTAGCCAGAATATGTAGAATTTTTCATCTTTTTTTTAGAATTATATCCTGGGACTCGATGGTTTTGAAACCTCTCTAAGAAGCCAAGGAATGTGTAGTTTCAGAAAAGATTAGTCACCCGTTGAAATCGAAAAGCCAAGAATCTTTCAAGTGCAAAGAAAGATCATGAAGATCTACCAAGGAACCCATCTAGGAATGGCAATGAGGCGGGTTTGGGACAGGTAGGGGTAATCCCAACCCCATACCCAATTAGAAAAGTGTGTCCCATACATGACCCAAACTCGTCGGGTATGTAGCGGGTATTTACCCCTCGGGTATCGAGTATACTCGTGGGTAATCGTGTATACCTGTTAAGGTTATAAAAATTACCCATCGGGTAGCTATTGAAATTAGAAAATTATATAAAGGTACATTTATATACTTATTAATATTTTTTTATGTTCGGTTACTACTACTATCTAATTAGAGTTCTATTATAATTTTGTTTTCTTCTATTGTTAACATATCATAAGATTTATTGATTTATCATACATAGGTTTAAAGAGTTCAACTTTTAATGAAGCCAAGATTATTGTGGCTGCCATTTTACAACGACAACTTTTATCGATGGTTAGGCTATGCAACTTGCAGAGTACAACTTTCATTTTGTAACTGGTCAAATTGTCGTTTGTTTTTTATAAATTGAAAGTCATAACTTAATTATTTCTGTGTTACAGGTTGTTTTTAAGTAGAAGTTGTCTCTTAATAACAACCCAGATTGTAAGTGGAATTTTGTTGGTAGCATGTCTTAACTTTAGATGAAAATGCTTTTTATCTTAATTGAAAAATAATATAATTTGTACTTATAAAAAACCTTGTGGCACCTTAAATAGGCCCGACAATGGTTGGGTCTTTCAGATTTGAAATATATAAAATGGTTCTTGGGTCGAGGTTCGGCCCAACTCATTGGTTCATGAGAGCAAAATGAAACATGCTGACCTTTCCACCATAAACTCGGACACTTATCTCTTTGACACGATGATATCTTTGACACGGTGACAGCAGCGGAGAAGAAGGATATGGTTGTATCTTTGACACGGCGGCGACGGAACCTAATGGTGGTGCCATGGTTGGTTTCTTTTTGGGTGGTGGTTTGACTGTGAAGAAGCTTAGTGTTACCATGTGAATGAACCAATGAAGTGATTTAGTAAAATAAAAAAATAAAAATATGTAAAATAGAACAAAATAATATGATAATATAGAAATGGGCATTAAACACTATACATATTTTTTATTTAAAAAAGATGTTGCGTTGGCGTTGATTGGCGGAAAATGCCTCTTAAGACAATATGTAATGGTTAATGGCCCTTAAGTGACATTTTTGGCCATATAACCACCAACTTATCATCAGACTTCTAGACAACAAGATAAGTAATGGTTAACAATGCTCCTTCAATTATTACTTAATTATTAGATTTATGAGAAGTTATTAGGTCATGATAAAAACATTAAAAGAAACATGTATAACACCCATGAGGTGGCTTAAGAGCGTTTTAAAGTGCTAAAACAAGGAGTTCCAAGTTTGGATATCATTCTACATTTCTATCTAATGTAATAAAACTTTACCGAGTCAAGATGGAAGAAAACCAATAATCAAAGTTATGGGTGGTTTTGAGTTAAAAAATGTATGTTTTTTAGGGGATGAAGACGTGCAGATTTAATTCAAAATTAGTCAAAAATGGCAAGATGGGTTCAACCCTAGCAAAAGACGATAGTACCTACTGCTCTCTATACGAATCGGCCATTCGATGTATAGCTGCATATGAATTCGTGCAGGAGCCTTCAACACTTGTAAGCATTTCTTCATTCTTCTATCCAATTAGTTGTCATGTTTATTCGATTTAACAAAATTTGTAAGAAGATGAGTAACAGAATTCGTTTAATGCATTTGCGATTTCAATCATGGAATCTGTGAAGATTGTTAATTTATTTCTAATTCACAAGTTTGTGGTAAAATTTTGATGCATTTTCACTGTATTAGGTCAAAAGTAAAGGAAAACAATACAAAGGGTTGTTGAATTTCGATTTTGAATGTGTTCCATGAACGAAAATCAAAATAGAGGTGTTTTAAATTTTAAATTTGGGATAGTTATCAGGGATTTAGTTTCAAGGAAATTTTTTGTTGTGAGCTTTTATTTAATTGGTGTCATAGTGTGAAGACACTTATTCTTGTGTGTTTTGATATAATAGGCTCATTTGAAGACCTTGATATCATACATGATAGTGACATTGTTTGGATTCCGTTAGAGATTTACAAGTTAAAACTACAACACGACGATTCAAGGTATGTTGTACAATCGCTCACATCTCTTTGACTATTGTGTTTCTTGATTGATTAGTGATCCTAGACAATTTTCTTGTTTTAGTAGCATATGTGGACCATAGTCCATAGGTGCTGCTCGTGGTTACAAAAACCTTATTTTGTATTTTGCTTTGAGCCTCCTAAAAGGGTGAGCTGAGCCTGATCAGTCAATTTGTGCATCGTAGTTTGTTTTCACTTAATCTAACTCCATATGATGCCAAGATTAAGAACAATAATATATTCTTGTAATTAATTTGAAAATCTATAATATAGCTCTAGAAGTTGCTCCCTGCTCACTCGACCAGCGACACCATTGTTGCAATGTGCCCTCTTTCTAGAGGTACAATTAAGTTGAGTCAACTCGTGAGTTACTTGACTAGATTATAGTCTCTTATGTATTAAAATATTTATCGAGCATGTATCCTTTGTGTGTATACATTTTCATGTGATTACCAAACTTTGTAATCTATTCTAGTCGACCCAAACTCAATAATATTTAATCTACTTAAGTAATACCACGTTTGATTTTTATTTCAAACGTGATATTTGAGTTATGTCACTTTTGAGTTTCGAGAGCTCGAGCTTTAACTGTGTCTACTACACCCTAGATGGCCTATTCCTTTTCCCTGTCTCCAAATCAAAATTTAGTTATCATTTTGAATTTCAAAGCTTGCAGCCAAATTATTAAAGTTCCCATAATTGTGTTAATGAGCACAAAAAATGTGTTCTTGTTGTTTTTAATGATTATGAATGAATTGCAAAGTTGTACAGTTTTCTAAACTGTAGTAGTTATTCAAATTGTATAAATCAAACATAATAAACTGATGGTCTCAATACACATTATCATTTGGTCTTATCTAGCTACAAACCATCAAAATCTAGAGTATGTGTGAAATGGGAAATAATTTTAGAACTTCCTGCGCAATTGGATTTTATATCACATTTTCATTTGTTTATAAATTATAATCTCAAACATCTTGTTGAGAGCATAGAAAGATGATTTTATGCTTTAAATCTTAAGAGAACACATCCTCCTACTTATGCTACTTATTGATCAGGCTATGAATCCTATGATCATTACTCTTGTTCTGTCTATTTTTGTGCAACAGTCATAGGATTGTGTACTATTTTTTTCTGTAAGGATAAAGTTTCTGTATGAATGAAGTGTTTGTCAAGATAAAATAATGTGTCTATAAAATAAATAATGTTTCTTTATTTGTGTCGGATGAACCGTAGTGGCAATTTTACTTCTCAGTTTTAACCATCGTAGACATTGGCGTTTAAATCCGAGTAATTAGTGGTCATTGGCTCAATCTTTGGTTTAACGCTATTAACCATTATAGTAGAAGCCCAAGGTTTGTTCTCTAAGATGCAACTTATTCTCACTCAATTGGTTAACTGATGCATGATCAGCGTGGACCGAGTAAGGCCTGAACACAGGTTCAAATGACCCCATTGAATTTTGTTTTCTATATATCAGTTATATAACTGAAATTCAGGTGACCCCGTAGACTTTTAGAAGATAATACTATAAAAAAAAAAGTTAGTGGGAAATAAAGTAAAAGGATTATGATGGTGGAGTGGTTGCTTTATTTTTGGAAGCATTTTTTTTTTGTTTTTTGTATAACTGTAGAAGTATTCGAACTCATAACCTATAGGATATGGGGCGCTAGTTGCACCATCCCCTTCTCCCGGTGAATTAGCTGCTTCTCCTTCCTACACGCTTCTTCGTGCGGCTGCCTCCACTGAAGGTAACTTGTAATCAGTTTTATTTTAAGGATGATGGGATCTGGAAATTAGGTCACCAAAATTGTAAGGCTTGTAGTTGTTTAAAACTGTTGCAATTAATTAAAATTAGGCAATTGAAGTTGTGATTATTGTCTTGTTTGTTCAATTGATAGCATGTGTAGTTGATTATATGATCCGTATAGAAGAAATTTGATTGCCAATAGTTAATTAGCAGAAAGCTCTTGGTGCAACTATAACTTTCCATTAAATAGTCATTAATCTGCCATAAGTTTTGACTGTAAGGTTTCGCAAATTGAAGTTGTTAATCTTCTTTCATTAGTGGGTTGATTAGCGACCAGATCTTTAAGGTTTTTTGCAAGAATCTCTTTCGTATTCTTCTTTTCTGTTCTTGGGATTTCATAGCAGAAAAAATGAGATCAATTTAAAAAAATTTGTTGACTAAGGGAGTTTTTTTTTCTTTTTATCTATCAATAGGTTTAATAAGTCTTGTTAAGATATACTGCGATTTTGGACACGATATGGTGCATTATTGTCTTAATGATAATGTAGTTTAAATAGACGTGAGTTTTAATGTTAGTAGCTAAAACCTCTGATAAGTTTAGGACAAATTTAGTGACTGAATGCTCAACACTCTGCTCATCAGGGACATTCCAGATGCTAGAAAGCAAATGTTGATCAATAGTGATACTCACTAGGGACATACCAGATGCAAAAGAAAGCAGGCTTCTGCACTCGTGTGAATTTAGAACCTAAGATATAGGATACTTAAGTGTTATATTGATGAGAAGATTACTTGATTTTAGTTGTTAGATGTTAGTTACGTGGATATGAATAGTATTATGCAAGTGTGAAATTATTTGATTACTGAATTTGATTTGATGTTTAGCCATTTCATATTAGTTTGTTAGTTATGACAATATGCACTCTATGGCATTGTATTTTTATTATGTGACCGACCCTATTCAAACCAAAAATTTTGTAGGTCGAGTTGATAGATATCCGAACCCCAAAACTTGTTGTCCCCCATTGAAAATATTACTGGGTCCGCCACTGTGCATGATTCAATGCAAACAAGGTTATGATATGCTTGCAGATAGTCATATTTTATTTCTTTCATTTCTAGGATATTCAGGTGGTTTCTCATTAAGTGTTTGCTCATGTGAGCAGGAATGTTGTTGATTACATGTTGTTTCAGTGTACTTTTGTTATTCTGCTTATAATTTCATGCCGGTTTTCTGATTTTAGAAGCTTGTTGGATTTGAAATGTCTTTGCCCCAAATGGGAGGTTATTGTTTATTTTTATCAATTTTCTGCTTATAATTACTTTTGTTATTCAGTAATTAGCATTTTAATATTTATTGTCATTTTGTGACAGCTTTGAGGGCTGAACACAAAAGTCCATGGAAGATCAGCGGTCTTTTAATAGCCCTAGAAGGACCCTTAGTTATTCTAGAAACAGGGGAGCAACTTTCTCTGTTTTTGAAGCAGATAGCAAGGCTTCTAGTGTTGGTGTTTCTGGAGAGCATGGTCCTAACCCTTCTGAAGTTTATGGGTTTGTAGGAGCCATTTCAACTGTTGTTGCTACTGGTATTTTTCGTCTTTTATGCTCGTTAGTAATATTTTATATCTATTTATCAAGTTCAAGAGTACGCATTAGATGTGGCATTTTGACTTATTTAGTTATGAACTTATGAATTAGTTGATTTGGGCTATGTTTTATTCATAAAACGTCTGAAGGTAACTAGCTTAACAGGAACTGTTCAATTGGGTTGAAAGTTGCCCAAATAATACTTTTAGTGCCTAAAACCTCCAAAGTTTTATATTAAAAAAGGTGAAGTGTTATATTAATTATTAATGTTCTATTATCATATTTGACAGGCTTAAAAAAAGGTAAAAAGTTTTGGAAACGGACCTGGTAAAGTGAGAATATCACTCGGTCACATAAAAATTGCAATATTGTTATAGGGACAATGCAAAATGGGGTAGTTTAGCTGAAAATTTGTCAAGGACGTGTTGCTATCTTCATGGTACTTGAAAGACTCTTTGTTTGTATAGATTTTTAAATTTTCTTTTGGGTTATGTTTTTTAGCCTACCCAACTAGTCTGCAATAGAACACTTGTTGTAAAACTCAGAGATATGTGTGTTGCAAGGATCCTAATAATTAATATTGTTTTTCTTTGTGATATTGACAGTTATCTTCTTGATATGGGCATATGTTCCTGATCCTTGGTTACATTCCATTGGGATCTTCTACTATCCTAGCAAGTACATAACCACAATTCTCTTTAACTCCTAGATCTGTAAGCTTTACATCTTGATTTAAAGTTCTCGTTTCGATTTAAATTGTGCCTGCGAAACTGAGATGATATCATGTGAATGTCTCGAAGAAAGGTGTTAGAGGTTGCAATTTTGGCGCAATTACTAATGAATAATAGGTCTATTCATGTTATGTTTATCTCAACTAGTCAAACACGTTAAGTCAAATTATTAGCATAAAATGATATGGGTCAAATCGGTTGAAAGTCGCATGGTGTATAAGTGTATTTTCATTCATGAGACCTCATAACACAAATTTCTCAAAAATTTACACTATTATTGAAAATAATGTATTTTGCAATCATAGCCGTAAGGAAACTTTTGTACAAGAAAGGTTAGGGGTTAACCCACCTTGTTCAAACTTATCTGACTTGAACCTAAACCCTGAATCCTAAATCTCTAAACTTTAATATTATATGCTCTTACTTATCGGCTTTTTAGGTACTGGGCTTTGGCACTTCCAAGTTACGCCATGGTGACAGTTGCAACTATGTTCCTATTCTACATTGGCCTCAACTTCATGGCAACTCCACCTCCAACATCCTTGAACTCTATATATGGTGAGTTGGTTTTCCTATAAAACTAATGTTTTGCGTTCAATCCACTTGTTTTCATCGGCCCATTTCATTTTTTTAAGAGATCCAGTTTTCAATCGTCATTTTATGCAGACGAAAACAGCAAAGATCCCGTGTGCTTTGATCCTGGGTTAGAGGAAGATGATCGACCCATCGAGCCTTACTCTGACATTGGAATTGACCAAATCAATGAACTTATGTTCAAAGAATGGAAATAATAGTTACCAGTCAAATATTTGATTGTTCTTGGATGTATTCAGTTGCGTACGGCATATTTTTGAGTACATGATCATCAATCATGTTTTATATATATTTTGAGATTGATCTGATCAGTTGAGATATAGGACTTGATATCATCAACTGGTAGTCAGGTTCAATTAATGTAGCACTAAATCTCAATATAATTAATCAATTACAGTATCGCAATGGTGACTGCAAATGTTGCTCGATAGCTTCTTTAACTTGCAGCGATGGTGGAACTTGTCTTATCCTTTGTTTTGCTTCAACTATAGCATCGCTCGACATGCTTACAAAAGTTTCAGCCAATTCTTGAACAGTATGGGTTGTGACATGTAAAAAGCCGTGGCGATGACGTTTTTCTCTTTCTTCCAGCACTCGTATTCAAAGGTTGGCTTATGGTTATGTTCTAGTGCTCAATCTGAATATCAAAAGTTGCTAATGTTGTTATTGAAGCATGTTGGAAACACAACCTACTTGATAGTCATTGTCTTTTAATCATGTATTCATTGACAATATCAATGTCGTCTATATGTCCACTCAAAAATGAAGCTCACTCATAATCACTTTTTCCGAAACAATTGAATATTAATTCTCAATATGTTTGTTGTGTTATTATATCGGTTCTTCATGTTTCATCAACTTTTTTAATATGCTAACATCTTTACTGCGGATTCTGTAACAATCTCGAATATCAGGTCCGATTTTTCAGTATTATATTATTTTATTTATTTGTTAGACATTTATTTATTCCTTGAGTATACAAATGATTAAAGAATGCATGTCGCTCGATTTAAATCATGTTAGGAGACTAGACATCTCGCATGGACTAGGTAATTTGGCGCGGCTCGACTAATACAAAACTTGACGCTTGGCATCATTATTAAAATTTATAATGTATCCACCTGAATACTCTAAATCGTAGTAAAATGACATTAAAACATACAATCTTGCAACCTTATTTAATTACCCATCAAACATGTTCGTAACACAATATAAATACCAAAACATATATATAATTTTAGAGATGCTACCAAATACTATCAAATAATTATAAATATAAAACTCACCATGATATTTTTACCACCATCCTTATCATTCTAGCCGTACTCACCCCTTACCTACACTTCTACCAACTTAAGATTGTGTGTTCAACTTTCACCATACTTGAAATTAATCATTACAATTTACAAGATCTTGTTTCCCCATATCTTTTCAAACAATAAAAACTCACTTTCCCATTTTCTTACGGAAAGAAATCCCACTCTCATGTCTACGCTCTTTTAAACTCCTAGACACATTATACTACTAAATGTCCATCTATTTCAGCTTAAAAAATCTGAATTCAAAGTACTAGAGGCGGTTGCCATGAATCATAAGCTTCCATAGTATCTACTGACTACTACATCATTTTATGTAAGTATATTTATCATTCTCGAGTTTAAAAACTTAAACAACCCAAACAATAAACTTTATGCTCTTGACAGCAACCTAAGTCTCGCTTTCTTTATTTTCATCTCTTGAAATCGTTCATCTATCACCACCCAAGGTTCACTGCTATAAAAAAAAAGGTTTTTACTACGGTCAAATCCGTACCGAATCCATAGCAAAACAAGTGTTTGCTGTGAATTTGCTACGGATTTAGCTTGTAGGTGATACTTTCGTCGCTAATTTGTCTTGCTACGAATTTTTGCTACGGGTTAGCTACAACAATTAACGTCGCTAACTTAGCTACATATTTGGCTACGAATATTTGTTATGGAGTTTGCTACAGAGTTTTGTTTGATTTTAACTAAGAATTTTTTGCTACCGAAAGTTTTGCTATGGTTTAACTATGGATTTTAGCCACGGTTTTGCTACGGATAATTTATCTATGATTTTGATACAAATATTTGCTATGAAATTTAGCTACAGATTTGCTACATTTTGGCTATGGAAATTGGCTACGAATTTTGCTATAGGTTTCGTTATTCTTTTATTACCAATCTTGCTATGGGTTTGCAATTAGTTTGCTACGGATTTTATAAAATTATTGCTGCGGATTTTAGCTATGAATTTTGTCTATATTTTTCAAAAGATTTCCTTTTTATAATGTTATTCAACATTTTCAAGTAAATGATATATATCCTAACTTTTATAAATATATACAATCTTAATCAAAGTTTAATCCAAACCAAATAGCATACAATATCTAATTTCAATACATTAAATATCCAAAAATATCACAGGTTAATCCAAACAAATAACATAAAATATCCAAATCAATAAAAAAACATTACCGGTAATTAATCCAAACCAAATAGGATAAAATATCCAAAAACATCATAGGTAATGTATAAATCATAGTGGCTACTAGCATAAACTCATTTTTTAACTTAATGAAATGTTTTGTGGTAGATTTTGTGATAGTTTTTGCGATAGCATTTGAAATTTCTCACTCATTTCAACATATAACCTTGCATTTTATTCAATTTTCTCCATCATAACATTCTTTTATGCTTTATATCGTTCTAACTCCGCTACTTGTTCTTTCAACCTTTACACCTATAATGAATAAATCAGCACATCACACTCATAACACACCAATATCAAATACATTAAGAACTTTTATTTTTTTAATTACAAACAAATAAAGCTCAATATATGGTACTACATACAAGTAACTAGTGTGTTTGTGCAAGAATGACTCATCCTGATCCATTTTTATATTTTCTATTACCCATCTTGACTCATTAAGACCTATTAAAAACTACTTTTGTCCAAACTAACCCAAAGAGTTAGAATTAACACCCATAATAACTCAACATATAATTGCTAACAACCCCTTAAAAATTCATGCAATTTAGTACCAAATCAAAGGATGAATCATATCAAATTTAATGGACAAAATAATGAATAACCACCCAACCATAATTACCTTACAATAGCTTACTTGACATTTCTACAATGCTTTTGAATTTAGTTCCCAAGACTTGAGAATGTAAACTTTCAACCGAAAAAAACAAGGTGACATCATCTTTAATCTTGGATTTTAGTACCTGTCAAAAGTTCCAATATAAGAGTAGGTTTGAATCTAATCAAAAGGAAATAATATATCACCTGCAAATTGTACTCAAATTTACCCAAATTAAATCTCATTTGGCTTTCAAATAACATATAAAAGAACCATAAGAAACATACATTCACACAAACATGAGCTAGAAATGCATTTGCAAGCAACCAGGAAAAGATAATTACATATTAAGAATCAATTTAACAATAAACCCACTTACTATTTTTATGACGTACTTTCTACTGTTCTTCATATTTTCATTCAAAATTAACTTTGATGGAAGTAGTTTTGGGTGGTTTTCTTGTGGTTATTTTGCTAAGAAATAGTTCATCACGCAATACCTCGAATGGTGGAAAGAAAGGTCGGATTATCACTATTATTGTCACTGCCTACCACTATTTCAACCACCGTCTCACGACATTTTTCAACAACTTCTTGACCATTGTTCGTAATCGGAAAAATACACATTAATCTACAAAAACCATTTGTATATTAGAAAAAAATATTACTTGAAAATGATGAAAATTGCACGAAAAATACACATTAATCTACAAAAACCATAAATCAAAGGAACGAAGTAGTAATTACCTGGTGGCGGGCGAGAAACCCACTTCAAAAACGCGGCTCGATGGTGCAGTGGAGGCTTTGGTTCGACTCGACCGGTATCAATGCAATGGTGTTTGAAGTGGGTTTGATGTTGTACCGGGTAATTACTACTTCGTTCCGGTACACCACCGCAATGCCGGCCACCGCAATAGGTGAACGAACAATGGTTTGAAAAATTTCTTCACCTATTGCGGTGGCCGGCATAAGTAGGTTTGACAAAACCCACTTCAGAAATCGTTTTTTCATCATAATCTCATCGTTCACAAGCTAATATGAGAGAAGAAGGGTATCCGGATTGTGAACAAGTAAGGGTTTGATGTTGTACACTTGTACTGGCGAACATGTGGAGAAAAAAGATGGAGGACCAGAGAGAGTAAGGATTATATATATATATATATATATATATATATATATATATATATATATATATATATATATATATATATATATATATATATATATATATATATATATATATATATATAACCCATAAAGGGCATAACTTCAAAACAAACTATTGTTTAAACCCATAACAAGGAACACAAAATAAAAAACCAAATTTTAAAAAAGGGTAATAACAACCTAAATCAGGGACTTAGATTTTCAGGATCCTCATGGATACTAGTGCATCTTAACAATATAAAATTTCTAGAGAGTTGGTCAAACATGTGGTTGGATAATAAGAAAACTAGCAAAAGCAACACTAGCATCTTTCATATATTGATTGGCAATTAGTATGTAGTATGAAGCTAGCTCAATTAAGATAATCTTACTAGAACAATGGTAACCTACCTCCAATCCTTATTGATACTCTACCACCATGTAGGCCTCATCCATTTTGCCCAACAACATAGTAAACACTTGGATATTCCAGATGCGGTTGAACACCTTCTAATATCCTTAAGTTATGAGCCAGTTCCTATTAGCCACCAAGTGAGAGGCACCCTCATTAACGATCATAAGGTTTTCATGTGGAGACTGGTTCTCTATAATTGCATCCTTCATCAATTTTTTATATAGGAAGCCTTCTCCTCCATCGCAGGTTTCACATCCTTAAAATCATCAATGGTACCCTCGAGATGATGACAAGCCTCCCTTGCACAATCCACATCAACCTAACAGTAATGCAATTGTAATAGACTTTAAAAACCACTCAACATCTTGGGCAACTAATGTAAGGCCCTGTTCCCGGAATGCTTACAGTTGGACAACCATTGCACAACATATTTAAAAATACATAAAAGTATATTTAAACAACGCAACGGAATCATTTAACTAAAACCATTTCATGCATTAATAATCGCTTTTGCCAAATAAAACAACTTTGTTAATCATTACAAAATATAGTTTGATTGCATTACAACGCAAAAACATTATCATAACCTAAAATGGATGCCATCCAAAACTTGCCAAGTAGCTGCACCCATGCCATCATCAACAACTCTCACCTGCCAACTGGAAAATACATAAAAGTAAGTGTTGCTAAGTGAGCTCTAGTTTTATAAAAATATATTATACCTTACTTTCGTTTAAAACCTTTCCTTTACTTCCATTTGTGATCATACATCATACGTACACATAGATAATATTTATTATTATCTTTCATCATCATTCGCATCGTACGCTTCGTTCATTCATCATTATCTTTTACTTTCATCTGGACCAATGCCATGTGCTAAACCCCGAACATTGCGCACGAAGCTGGTATTGGGCCGAAATCTATAAATAAACCCCTAACATTGTGCACGAAACTGACTCCAGCACCTGGGGCAAGCGACAAGAGTCCCATATGTTTGGTCGATCACAAGGATTAGACCCTTAACATTCTTTCTTTACATTCCACTTTTCATTATCTTAATTCTTTCACTTTGTTAAGATAATACTTTATGTTTATTAACATAATCACACCACGTAAAGCCACAGAATAATACGTAGTAAGAAACAAGAAGAAAACATAACATAAGCATGCATAACATCATCACACATCATCACATAACATCATATATCATCCCCGGGAACATCCCTAATCATAACCTAAAATCCCCTATTTCCCAAAAATTTAGAATAAATTCTAAGTGCTTAGGCGTATGGGCACTATGCAGACGCATAGCCACTATGCGAGCACATGACCTCTCAAGCGCATGGAACACTTAGGAGCATGGGAAAATTCTAGGCGCATGAGCACTATACGGAAAGTGATGGAAAGTGATGTGCAGAAGGTTATGGGCACATGAGAATAAATTCTAAATGCTCTTTCTCTCTCTAGAATCTGATGGAAAGTGATGTGCAGAAGGTTATGGGCGGCCATATCACCTTTCTTTACAAAATAAAATATTATTTTATCCTTTTAACACAATTAACCCCTCAACTTAGGTTAAATTGCATTTCTTACTTTTATACTTCTTTTCTTCTCTTTTATCTTCATTTTAACATTTCCGGGTGCTACAACTAACCTGAAAAACTCCTATGCAATCTTGTGATTGTTTAAAAGGAGCCACATGTAACGCTAGTATGGGATGAAAGACTCAATTGTAATTAGATGTAACGTAACATCAATCAAAGGGATGTTAGTATCAGATTCTCCCATACAAGTAAACAATCAATTGTAATAGACTTTAAAAATGGGAAAAGAAGGCTTGCCCTCATCATGAATATGCTTAACAACATGATCAGACACAAGTCGAGCTAAAAAATTGTCAAAGAAGAAGGACCGGTAACTATCAAACTTTTATTCATAACACTAGATGAATAACACCATTGTTTGAAATTTATAAATCCACAACCGATGGTTTCAGTCAACACCTTAAAAAGGAGTGAACATCTCAAAAGCATAGAGATCAAAATCAACATAATGACTTGCTTTACTTTTATTCCTACCATAATCAACAATCCATTTTAAAGATGATACAAACTAAACACACCGCCCTTTAGTGTTTTCTCATTATCTGCCCCTCAATGAAAGTTTGAAAAACCTCTCTGTCTGACGAAAGAGTTCCAAAATTTTTATTATAAATGTAACTAATAGGCTTGTTGTTATTTTTAATGCTACTCATCACATTAACAAGGCTAAGATCATTTCAAGAATATGGAAATCAACAAAAGGAATGTTAGGATTAACCTCTTGGATGATCTCCTTAGTAACAAAATCAATATTCCGGACAACCTCCTCAAACACCCTATCGAATCTCTTTTCTCCACAAAAAGATAATGGTTAATTAAAATACAATATTCAAGTGATAGAAAAAACAAGAAATACAAACCTTGCCATCCTCATGAAATGCACCATATTTTTTTATAAAATACTTTTGTTATTTTTATTAGAGTTAGGTCCTAGTTCTTAACAAAAATTGTCACTCGTAGTGACATGTAATTTCATAAAAAATGTATTACAAGGAAACATAACCGTTTTATAAACTTTTTCTACAATATTTGTTACATTAAATATTAAACGAGAGTAGTGTTCCTTTGTCAGTCCAGTCACGTCCCCGAAACTTTAATCATCCATGGTTGTTTTTTTCTGAAAAACATATAAAAGTATTTTTATTAGCTTTCGCTAAGTAAATACATATTTTTATTCAAAAACATATTTCCCTTTTTTGGGATTTAACACCCAAAAATCATTTTTATTTACTCCTTATTGCTTCTTTAAAATTCAACACTCAAATTTCTTGTTGGTTTATTTTTAATCCTTGAGGATTATTAACTTCTCTATCTATATATGTGCGGTTCAACATCCAAACAGTTTGGGATTTTAACACCCGAAATCCTTACATATAACTAACTCCCTTTTTATACATGCGGAGTTCAACACGCGAACCCCTTGGGATTTCAGCACCCGAAATCCTTACATATATTTTACTTCCCACTTTAAGAGCACCAATTCACATATTTAGATCCGTACCCTATAAATCATTTCCATCAGAATCATGCATATGTACAAATAAACAAACACATATCACATGTAATCAACATGTTTTGTCTCCACTAAAATAATACAACTTTATAGTAAGTAAAGACAGACAACATATAACTAACCATGCAACATGATTTAGTTACGGGTCAGTGTGCTTAAATTAGTCAAAGTTCATACAATTGAATAATATGCAGATCTGCTTTCATAAAGCTTTGATGAGACAATATTTAAATATCTTATTTATGCTATTATGATGATAAACTTTAAAATTTTACTTTTTTTCTAATGTCTTTTAAAATTGTTGTTAATAAAACTATTTTGAAAAACTATGAAACTTGCTCTTTTTGTCAAAATATGTTCTACCCACTGAAAGTGTGTTTGTAAGGTTTAATGAAAGGCTGATGCACCCAAAAAACAACCCAAGTCTCTCCTACATGCATGCACTTAAGTGCAGAGTAGAAATGCTTCGAAAGTTTTACACCCTGCATCAGAAATACTCTAAGTGTAAAATCTTCTGAAGCAAATACCAATATCTTCCGAAGCCAAAAGTGAAGTCTTCCGAAGCTTCAAAGACAAAGCCTTCCGAAGCCAATGAAGTGAAGACAGATTTCTTCAGAAGACTTTTAATACATGCTTCATCTAATGTACTTTTCTAGAAAGCTGGACCACTTTCTGCTGCAACTCTGAAGACTCACCAACTTATACAAGTTGGTGAAAAGGTCCATGTTTTTGGTAACTGTACATTGAGGTCTTGAGTCTGTTACTTTCTATTTTATGTACTTTTATCCTTCTTATAATATATTAGAATGTGAGCTATGACATGTCATAGTCATTAGTCAAAAGGCAATCTGCCTTTTGACTGTACATTTGATTTTGTTTTTGTCTAGATCAAATGTTTCCACTGTCTTTCAAAGTATGACCAGCTGTAGGATGTAGTATAAAGTATCTCAAGTCCTTGTAACTTATTTCTTATTCTTTGTAAACACTTGTAATAGAACTTGAGAAGCAATATACTGCAATCTTGAAAACCCAACTGTATTGTTGTTCTTAAGTTTTTGTCTCTACTTTACTTGTGTATTCTTAGGATCATAAAAAAAAGTCATGGTTCCTTATTTGATCTATTAAGTGTTCTAAGCACTCTCCTCATTGTGAGGCCAAGTGTATTGACCAACCCTTTAATGGTCCCGCAATTGGTATCAGAGCTTTCCAGGCTCTTGATTGTAAGATCTCACCATCTTAGATCCCTTAGTCTCACAAAACACTTAACAACTCAAATGACACCTCTCACAAAGGCTGATATGGAAACCAGAACTATGACAAAGTCTCCACTGATCACTCCTAAAGACTTTGATACTTGGTGTCAAAGAATGGAAGACTTTATCAACTCTTAAGACTCTAGGATATGGGAATCTGTTGTCTCTAGGCCTCACATACCAAGCACCTCTTGAGGTGCTGCTAGAGGTGGTATGATTCCAAAGGTTATGGCTGACTATTCTTAAGAAGACAAGAAGAGAATAGATATTGATCAGAAAGTCATGACAGCCCTTCAAACTGCTCTTCCAAACTCCATATACAGAGGCTTCAAGAAGTGCAAAACAGCTATACAGCTATGGGATGCACTGAAGCTGATGTATGAGGGGTCAATTGAAGCCAAGAAGAATAAGAAGGATCTCCTGAAGCAACAGTTTGAGAACTTCACCTTCAAAGCAGGTGAAACCATGACTCAACAATACTTTAGGTATGTTGAGATTGTGGACACTCTAATGGATGTTGGAGTGACTCTTGAAAACATGGACATTGTAAGAAAGTTTATGTCCTCTTTTCCTAGAAAATGGACACATTATTGTGTTGTTATCAAGATAACTGAGAACCTTAAGACTCTTACTCTCACAAAGTTGTATGGTATTTTTAGTGGATACCACATGGAGATAACTATGCAAGTTCCATCTAGTAACTCCAGCAATCAATAGAGTTCAGCCCTCCATGTGGTTGAAAGGGATAGAAGAGAACCACAACATCATCTCATCTGCTACCCTGACAACTCACAAAAGGGTCCTTTCATCACCTTTCCAGAGACACTAAGGGAGAGTTACACTTAAGAAAGTCTATTCCAAGAGACAAGCTCTTCACAAGCTTTTGTGTCTGCTGATGAAAGTTCTGGACACTTTCTATTCACCCTTGAATACCTTGATTGTATCCATCTAGATGATCTGGAGTATATGGAGATAGTTCAACAAATGGCTCTTCTCACTCACAAAGCCAAGAAGTTCTACAAGATGACATGGAGAAAGTTTCAAAGCAATGCAACTAGTGGTAAGTTTGGGCTGGACAAAAGCAAGGTGGAGTGTTACAACTGTAACCAAATAGTACACTTTGCTAGAGAGTGCAAGGTACCAAGAACAAATGGTGGCCAAACACAAACCAGAACAAACTACACTAAGAGAGTCAACCAGAATGAGAAGCCAAAGCAACAAGCTGCAGTTGTTATTGAAGAAAGAGGCTTTGACTGGAGCTTTCAGGTGGAAGATGCATCTCCAAACCAAGGATTAATAGCTGACCATGATGAAACAAATGTATTGGAACATCTATGTATACCTGAATGCATTGCTAAAGTTAACAGATATAAGTCCTACAACTTAGAGATGAGGTCTGATCTTGAGTCTTTAAATATCTTAAAATCTAATTTCAAAAGAGCTGAAAATGATTACAAACTTCGAATAAAAGATTTAGAGAAAACCATTTCAACTCTTACACATAAGCACACAAATTATAGGACTACTAAGTTAACTGAATGCCAGGCTGAGCTTGTGATCAGCAAAGCCAGGCCAGAAAAATGTATTCTTGGAGAAGAGACCTTTAAGAACATTATATCCTCATCCTTGCATGCAAAAGTTTGTTATCAGAATAAGCAGGGACTTGGATCTAGTGAGATAGCTCTTCCATACATAATCTTGTTTGTAAGATCTCCTAGGTGTGGAACCTGTAAAGATGAGCTTCCCCTCATAGACCCCATGAGTAAAGAGGATGAATGGGAGATAGTAAAGAATGCATCTGGGAAGAGTGAAGAAAAGAATTCTAAGAAGGGTCACTATTCCTCTAAGGAGAGTAAAAGAGTTGGGATGACCAAGTCAAGAAGGAAAAACTTGATCAGAAATCCAAAAGGAAGTCTAAGAAGGCTCAAAAGATCAAGGCCACTTTTAACTCTGTGCAGAAAAAAGTGTTTATCTCTGCAGGTTTTGAGGTGGTTAAGGCTAAAGACTAAAACTTGAACTCTAGTACCAGGAGTTCTAGTTCATGTCCAAATCATCCCAACATCATGAAGAAGACTAATCAGTTGTGTACCACTGCTACACAACCTGAACCATCCAGCTCCAAAGATAGTTCTCACCCTAAAAGAATTGTAACATCATCTGCAAAGATGAAGATGGATGAGGAAAATGATCAAGTTCAGCCTTGTTCTTAAAGGAAGAATTTCAGAAAAAAGAAAATGGACTGTGTTATGTGTGGTAGTACTTCTCATCTTGCTAAGGATTGCCTCTACAATCCAAAAGGTACTATCCACATGACCAAGAAAGAAACCTCTGAGAGTTTGAAGAAGAAACAAGCTTCGGAAGGAAAATACTTTCCTTCCGGAAGCTCCAAAATGAAAAAGAAGACAAGTGAAAATTTTCCTTCGGAAGAAAAATTGGTCTCGGAAGAAAGGAATACTTCCGAATTACTGAAGCCTGCTGCAGTGTTAGCAAGATCTTCCAAAGGTCCAGTTATCAAAACTTCTGAAGTTATTAAAACTTTCAAAGTGATGAAGGCCAAGTCTAAGCTTCCAAAAGTGATGTGGAAGACAAAGAAAGACCAAGTGGTTGAAAGTTCTTCATCAACATCAACAAATAATCCTCAAAACATGACAATAGGATCATTATTGTTGCATTGTCTTCAACTTCTTTTGATGAGCCCAAGATCAATAAGGCTTGGGTTTCCAAATGTAACTAACCATTTCTTTTGTGCAGGAAAAACTCAAGACAAACAGGAATGTATGAATCATTGGTAGTAGTTCTTCTAGGTGCATGATAGGCAATGGATCACTACTCTAAAATTTTGAGAAAATTGATGGAGGGCCAGTTGCTTTTGGAGGAGATGCTGTAGATTACATTACTGGAAGGGGCAGGGTCACAAATGTTAAGCTCAGTATTGACAAGGTAAACTTTGTCAAGGAGCTTGAATATAATCTTTCGAGTGTATCTTAATTTTGTGATCAGAGTCATAACATGTTATTTACTGAGCATGAGTGCATTGTTCTCAAGCCCGGGGTGGTCATTCCTCATGAGCATATCCTACTCAGATCCCCCAAGAAAGGAAATATGTACAAGATGAATTTGCAAGAAATATCTCCCTTAGGAGAAGTTTCATGCTTTCTAACTAAAGTAAATAGTGATGAGTCTTTCCTCTGGCATAAAAGAATGTGCCATGTAAACTTTAAGAACATGAATAAATTAATTAAGTTATGATTTGGTAACTGGAATGCCAAAGAGAGAGTTTATAAGTGATGACCACTGGTTGCATGCCTCAAAGGGAAGCAACACAAGGTATCTCATAAGTCAAAGGAAAGAAACTCCATCAATAATCCCCTACACTTATTACATATAGATCTCTTTGGCCCCACCAGTGTAATGAGTCTATGAAGGATCTCATATTGTTTGGTGATCACAGATGACTTTACAGGATTCACTTATGTCTTTTTCCTTAGAACTAAGGATGAGGCTCCTGAGATCTTAAAGAGTATCATATTAAAGATTAAGAATCAATATGATAACTAAGTCAAAACCATAAGATGTGATCAGGGAACTGAATTCAAAAACCAAATCCTTGATACATTTTATGATGAAAGAGTTATTACAAGACAATATAGTGCTCCCAAGACTCCTCAGCAAAATGGTATTACTGAAATGAGAAACACGACACTAATTGAAGCTACAAGAACTATGTTGTCTGACTCTAAACTGCACACCACCTTCTGGGCAGAGGCAGTGAACACTGCTTGCTATGTGCAGAAAAGTTTTTTAGTAGTTAAGACACATGGTAAGACTCCTTATGTACTTTGGCAGAAGAGAAAACCTTTCATTGGTTTTCTCCGGTCATTTGGATGTCCTTGCACCATCTTGAATACCAAGGCTCAAATTGCCAAGTTTTATGAGATATCAGATGATGGACATTTTATTGGATATCTTTCTCAAGCTAAGGCTTATAGAGTATACAATCTCAGAACTAGAGTAGTTGAGGAGTAAGCCAATGTGACTTTCAATGAGCACACTCCAAGTGTGAAAGTGCAGGAGCGATATATGTCACTAAACACTTGGTTTTCTCTCAAACTCACTTATACTCACAAGGTTATGATGAAGCAGAATCTCTTAAAGAGTTGATTATAATATACAAAGTAACTTAAGAACACAAGGAAATAATTTTTAAGGTACTTATATATATTACTTTTCAACTTAAAGTTTACAAGACTCTTACAAGCATGATACATGAGTTATAATGAGAAACTATATATACTATCACCTACAGCCGGTTATACTTTGATACCAGCTGGAATCCTATAGCTAAAGAAGATACTACAAAGCTATAGTTATGGTATCTTAGATAATGTCTTATCTAAGATATGGTAGTCATGACATGTCCATGACTAATTTTTTGTCACCAACTAAAGTTGGTAGCTGTACTAACAAATAATGGTGAACAGTGGAATAAAGTATGGTCAACTACATGGCCTTTTAGGAAAATGCCATGCAGTTATTAAAGGTCTAAAGGGAGTGTCAGATGAACCATACTTATGTCCACTAGTCTATAGCAGCATCTTCCGAAGGTTAATTGGCTTCGGAAGAACTAGTTCTTTCGAAGCCTTTTATACTTCGGAAGAGGCTGCTTCTTCCGTAGCTTGAGGACTTCTACTTTGGAAGTCATTGTCTTTGAGTTCTTTTAAGTCTTGAACTTCGGAAGAGAAGACTTTGTCTTCGGAAGTTGATCTTGCACTTTATCTTCTGAAGAAATCCATTTCCTTCGGAAGTTCCATACTTAGCTTCGGAAGTCCTTTAAAAGTTGCACCAAAATAATCTAAGTGTTTGGTTTTGGTTGCACCAGCCTTTCTAGATCCAACAGAAAGGTTCTGGTCCTGATTGGCTATTTGATCTTGATTTAGTTACCAACTGTTTTAACAAGTCTTGTGAGCATGTTTTAGGATCCACAGATATATTATCAGTAGGTGATCCTGACCCAAGATTTGAGCTAAGAAGACCATCAAGCTATACTACTTCAGGTCCAGTTGTAATTCACCCTGCAAATGAACTTCCCATCAGCACAACAATGACAAATTCAGCTGATACATCCGAGGTGCCATCAAATTTCAGCTCAAGGGAACAACACTCAAATGACGGAGCTTTAAATGTGGAAGGAAATGATGGTGGTGATAGTGATCAAGAGTTTCTTGATGTTGACAATCACTCTATTGAAGACAACATAAATGATCTTACACACTCATTGGATCAAGTTTTCCTTGATAAGTGTGCTGATGTGGTGGGAGAAACTTCAATGCCAGATCTAAATTTTTCTAATTTAGATATCTCTAAGCAACTTGCTGTGATCCCTCAACTAAGGATCCACAAGTCTCACCCCACCACATACATCATTGAATATGTTGACACAGGTGTAAGGACAAGAGGACAAACCCATGATGCAAATGTTTGTCTCCACTCTTGTTTTCTATCCTAGACAAGGCCAAAGTAAGTTGATGAGGCTTTAAAGGATGGAAGTTGGGTTGAAGCTATGCAAGAGGAGCTGCTTCAATTCAAAAGGCAAAAGGTTTGGAACCTATATCCTCTTCCTTAAGGGAAGACTACTATTAGAACTAAATGGGTGTTCAGGAATAAGAAAGATGATAGGGGACTTGTCATCAAGAACAAAGCTAGACTAGTTGTCCAAGGATACACACAAGAAGAAGGAATTGACTACATAGATGTCTTTGCTCCCGTGACAAGACTTGAAGCTGACAGAATATTCTTAGCTTTTGCTGCATCTAAGGATTTCAAGGTCTTCCAGCTTGATGTCAAGTGTGCTTTTCTCTATGGGGTGATTGATGAAGAGGTGTATGTCAAGCAACCACCTGGCTTTGTAGATCCTGATCATCCTGATTATGTCTGCAAGCTTGATAAGGCTTTTTATGGGCTGCACCAAGCTCCAAGGAAGTAGTATGAGACTCTAACTCAGTATCTCTGTCAACATGGTTACAAAAGGGGTACTACAGATGGAACTCTCTTCATCAAAAGAACAGGGAATGAGTTAATGCTAGTTCAAGTATATGTATATGACATTATCTTTAGGTCAACCAATCTAAAGCTCTATAAAGACTGTGAGAAGCTGACAATGAATAGATTTGAAATGAGTGCGATGGGAGATCTCAATTTTCTTTCTAGGAATTTAAGTGAAGCAAGTTGATAGTGACATCTTCATAAGTCAGTCAAAGTATGTGCAAGACATACTTACAAGATTCAACATGACAGACTGTAAGTTTGCTAAGACACCTATAGCCAGAAACCACTCCCTTGGACCTGATCTTGAGCGGGAGTGTGTGGATGAAAATCTTTATAGGGCTATGATTGGGTCACTTATGTACCTCACAACTAGCAGGCCTGCAGGACCGGTGAAGGGTATGCACTTACAACACAACAACACAATGAGGAGAGTTGCTTAGAACACTTAACAGATTAAATAGGGAACTGGTTAACTTGTTAATGAAAGATGCTAAGAACACAAGTAAATGTGAGAATGAACAAGATTGCAAACAACACAAGTATTTGGTTTTCAAGAATGTTGTATATTGCTTCTCAAGTTCTATTACAACTTACAAAGCATCGATAAAAAGTTACAAGTACTTGAGATACTTTATACTACATCCTACAACCGGCCATACTTTAAAGGCCAGCTAGATACAATTGACTAGACAACTACAAAATCAAATGTATAGTCAAAAGGCAGATCTGCCTTTTGACTTGTGACTATGACATGCCATAGCTCACATTCTAATATATTACAAAAAGGATAAAAGTACATAAAGTAGAAAGCATGGACTCAAGACCTCAATATACATTTACCAAAAGCATGGACCTTTCACCAACTCATGTAAGTTGGTGACTTTACAGAGTTGCAGCGAAAAGGTGGTCCAACTTTATGGTAAAGTACATCAGATAAAGGCATATCTCTAAAAGTCTTCGGAAGAAATCTGTCTTCTCTCTTTGGCTTCGGAAGACTTTGTCTTTGAAGCTTCGGAAGACTTCAAATTTTGGCTTTGGAAGATATTGGTCTTGGCTTAGGAAGGTTTTACACTTAGAATATTTCTAGTGCATGGTGTAAAACTTCTGAAGCATTTCTACTTCAGTTCTTTAGTGCATGCTTGCAGAGAGACTTTGGATGTTTTGGCTGCATCAGACTTATAGGAATCCTTACAAGGCCTGATATCATGTTTACCATATGTATTTATGCAAGATATCAAGCCAACCCTAAGATGTCTCACCTGGTCACTATCAAGAGAATTCTAAGATATCTCGAAGGTGCTCCAATACTTAGCTTTTGGTATCCAAAGAATTATGACTTCAATCTGTATGCATATATAGATAGTGACTATGGTGGCTGTAATATGACTGCAAAGTCCATCAGGTGGATGTCAGTTCTTTGGTGGAAGGATAGTCTCATGGCAATGCAAGAAACAATCTTGTGTATCTGCATCAACTGCTGAAGCTGAATACATTGCTGTTGCAAGCTGCTGAGCTCAAGTGCTTTGGATTCAGAATCAGATGCGGGACTATGGATTCAACTTCAAAGTGACTCCCATCCACATAGACAACAACAGTGTCATCTCTATTACAGAGAATCCTGTGCAACACTCAAGGACAAAACACATCAATATCAGGTATCATTTGATTAGAGATAACTTTGAAAATGGATTAATCAAACTAGTCAAAGTTAACACAAATGAACCGTATGCTAATCTGATCATCAAAGCTTTTGATGAATAGAGATTTAAATATCTTGTATCAGCTATTGGGATGATTAATTTTGAGTAGCTTTTCTGAAAACTAACGCATATTACTTCTAAAACCTGTGTGTCCTAAGTTGTCTATTTTATCATCTTAATAAGCCCTTATTTACTCTGGAAGAAAAATCTTATAAAAGATACTTCTTAGATTTTTTAAAAAAATTTGATCATTTTATTCTTCAGAAGATATGTATTTACCTTCGGAAGAAAATTATGTGCTTAAAACAAATAACTACTTAAGTAAATTTACCTTTCGAAGGAATTTCCAAAATATCTTCCAAAGCTTAAACTTTTTCTTGTTTTTGAAGAACATTTTTATTTCGAAAATAATTTAAGTCTCGGAAGCTTTTAGAATAAAAATCAGTCTAAATATCTTTCAAAGCAAAATTTTCTAAAATCTTTGAAATTTCTTCCGAAGCCATTTTAGCTTCGGAAGCTTTCTATCAAAGAGATCATGCAGAGGTAAGTTTATTATGTCTTGCCATGTATAGACATTCTCAACACCTTGATCTCTGATCACATGCTATCTCTCTGGTTTAGTAGTGAAGGTCCAGGATAAGATGGGTGTCTCAACTGCAAGAGAAGCCACTTGAATTTGAGTTGATTGGGCTTCTTCTTCTTAGACTTTGGTTTAGAAGCCATCCTCTTCTTCCTCTTAGAAGACTTTAACTGAGAAGACTGGTCTGCAGCACCTTGTTGATCATCCTTGTCTTTCTCAGTTGGGTGTTCCTCCCTCACAGGTTCAGAAGGAGAGGGAGTTTGACCCTGTTGTGGATCAGAAGATGAAGCTTGCTGAGGCTCAGCAGGAGGTCCAGGTTGTGTTGTCTCAGGTTGTTCAACCTAAACCTCCACTTCAGGTGGGATTTTACTTAGAGGAGAGTATAAGTCAATCAGCTCTCCACTCTTGATCTTCTACTTGATTACCCTGATATGCTCATCCATTGTGGATAGAGAAATAGGGCCAAGTCTCCTTCTGGAGAATCCATATAGCTTCAATAAGCTCGTCATCCTTTGTCTGCCAGCATTCTTTTTCATACTCTTTTGGATGATAGCTCTTGACTTTGCAGCATCTTCCCTCATCTTTCTCTTTGTTGCCTTTTGTTCTTTGAGCATTTGAAGTTCAAGCTGTTTGAGATACTCAAACTCAATGTACTCAAAGGAAAATGGAAGAAGTGCAGATGCCTGGTAGAGACCTGTGGCACTCAGGTAGTTAATCATGTTTTGCCTATCTGTTTCCTTGTCTACCTGAGGTTCTTGTGTAGCAGCCACATCCTCTTGCACAGGACTTTCCTGATCTGGGAGAGAGTTGGAGCATGCTTGTATAATCTTTTCTGTCTCTTCTCTTCTTTGAATTGGAGAAGTAATCTTGCATCCTCTTTTTCCTTGATCTCTCTTGACACTTCCATGTCAGCCAGTTCATTTAATTGCTCTAAGGGGAGAGATATAATCTCATCTATGTCATAGTTCCTGGTCTGCAGGTAAGTAATCCTGACTATCTTTAACTCATCTTCTTGAGTGTTTGGTCTGGGGGTAGCCCTGATTGCAGCTTGCATAAATCCTGAAGACCCAGAGGAACTTTCTCCCATTAGCTTCCTCTTCCTCTCTCTCTGTCCTCCTCCTCAATCTCCTCAGGATCAAAAATCCTTTTCCCTTTCTCACCCACAGACCTTTGTGACTCAGGGTGGATAGAGGTTTGGCCTTCATTGCTTGGTGTAGCATCCAAGCTCTGGCCAGAGAGAGGCTGTGAGACACCTTCACCAGCAGGTGTTTCACTGAGGGAATGAATTTCTGAAGCAGTTGTTGGTGTGACAGGGCTCTCAGGCTCTATCACTGGGCCTTCAGTCAAGGTTTTCCTTTTAAAACTAATCTTAGGGTCTGCCTCAGCATCCACTTGACCAATGACATTACCTGATTGCCTTTGTCTCCTTCTAAGGCTGAACTCTTCAGTAATTCTGTCTTGAATCCTGAGTTCTAACCTGTCAGCTTGTCTTGATTTGCTTGGGTTGACAAGTGGCATGTTGATCAGGTCAAGACCTTCATAGTAGTCCAAAGTCTAAAAATTGAACACTTCTTGCTGTCCTTGAACTCTGTGAAGAATGAGGGCTCTTCTATCAGCATCATACCTCCACCCAATAATGTAGTTTGAAGTTACTTGAGGTGGAGATGACACAGCCCTTGGAATGCCTTCCTCAAAGAGACTCCTAATAACAGAGTCAATTATGTCCACATTAATGTAAACTTGAGGAAGTTGCTGAGTATGCACAGTTGCAAGTGAGGATGGTGAATCCTCAATGTCCATACTCCCTGAAGAACTCCCAGGTTTTGTGACTGTAATGACTTTCTCCCCCTTTTTGGTAGCATCACTCTCTTGCATAGGTGAGCTAGAGGTTAGGCCAATCACATTCACAAGTTCTTGTGTTCCTGGTTGAGCTCTTCTTAAAGGTCTCCCAGCTAGTTTTTCCCTGAGATAAGATAGCTCAAGTTGCTAATCATTGACCCTATTATGCAAGGTAGTAACCTGAGATTCAAGGTGACTAACCTTAGAGACTAAATATGAGCATGTTTTTGACAATTTATGCACCTTTAGTCTCAGATTCCCCTCTTCTTCATCAGAAGAAACATTGGGGGATGAGATGATTGGACCAAAGTCCTCTCTCTCACCACCAGCCTCAGGTTCTTGGCTGCTGGATTTCCTCTGCACATTGACATTCTCAGTTGAGTTATCAATGGGCTGAGTTGCCATGGTTGAGGTCTTAATGATGTAATCACTTGCAAAAGTGAGAGCCTCTTCCATATGGATATCCTGAACAGGTTCAAAAGTATCCACCTCAGTTATAGGTGACTGATGTGGACTAGACAGAGAAGACTCAGTAATACTCATCTCTCTTTGAGTAGGAGAGGATTTGAGAGACTCATGGTACCCACTGAAACCTAAGTATTCATCAGTATAGAATGAGAGGTTGGGAATGGGTTGATTTAAGTCTAATTGCTAGGGATGGTAACTGTCCGTTGAAGGTTGTTCACTTGAGTGTTGAGACTCAGAGTGAAGGCTCAAGGCAGTTGGGCTTGTGAGCTCATCAGGGTGAGCATGAGGAACCTCAGCCCTGATTGTTGAAGAGATGGGAGTGGTTTGCTCCTCAGGGGAAGTAGGAGCTCTAATGTCCACTTCCTCCTGAATGGGTGAGTATATGGGGGCCTGCACAGACTCAATAGCTTGAGCAGGGGTTCGTTTGGATTTGCTTTGGTAGGTGAGGGTGACTTGGGGCCTTTTTGGTGGTTGAGAGGTAGAAGGTGTGGGTTCAACACTAGCTTGTGTTGCTAGGTTGTCACCTTGAGCAATGAGCTCTAACATTTTTAGGACTACGACTGTTTCTACCTCTGAGAAGCCTACAGTTGGCTTCTTTATAATTTTAAAGATGTCGGGCTTCATCTGTCCCAATTTTAGAATATTATCTGTTTCCCTTAACTATGAGCCCAGTTCACAGTTGAGAATGTGTTGAACATATCTAGGAAACATATAATACTCTAAGGAGTCCAAGTTTGCAAGTAAATTGGTATAAACAAATTGAGAGTACCTGAACTTGACCCCTTGAACCATTCCATGCACTATGAAGGAGAGATCCTCAGGAATCTGGTCCCACCCTCCATGCTTGTTTGACAAGCTGTGGATAACCACATGAAGCAGATATTTCCACTGGGATGAGACCTTTCCTTTCCTGAAGGTCTTTATAGAGAAATCTCCCTCATAGTCCATCTGCTCAAAGGAATGATTTACAGCTTCCTTTAGGAAGGACAACTCACCTTCTTCATCATCCAGCTGCAAATGAGTGTTAATGATGGCCGGAATGATTTCAAAATTCAAGCAGATGATCCTCATAGAGAGTAGGATCAATGGTTAGGGAGGTGGAGTAGTTTGATAGAGCTAAGAAACGGCAAATCTCTGAGAAGCTTTCATCTTTCTCAGATCTTAATAGAGCAACTTGGTTATGTTGCCTGTGAAGTTGCATAAAGAAATCTGGGTTGTTTCTGATGTTTAGGTTGGCCATTTTAGAAGCTTAAGGATGAAGAAAGATGAAGAACAGAAGGTGGTTTGGAAGAATTTAGGTCTAAGGAATAGTGTAATTGAGGAAGATAGTGAAAGAGGGGGGAACCGTTGGGCATTTATGTGAAAAGGATTTGAGAGAAAGTTAATGATAGAGCATAACTTTGAAATCCGAATGTCGGTCCCTCCTGTGAAAAGTAGTTTACTTTTGCCCAAAAAGTAGTTTTTTTGGAAGTCGAGACATCTTCCGAAGGATATTTGCTTCAAAAGTTCTGAAGAAAGAGCTTCCGAAGGCAAATAGGCTTCAAAAGAGATTTCAAAGATTTTTGAAAATTTTGCTTCGGAAGAGAGTTTTACACTCACAGATTTTTTTATTCTAAGAAGAATAAATACTTCCGAAGGTAAATTGCATTCGGAAGAAACTTGTTCTTTGAAAACATACAAAGCACTTAAGTTGATTTTAAGCTTTGGAAGATATTTCAGAAATTTCTTTCGAAGGTAAAATTACTGAAGCAATCTTTTGTTTACTAAGACATAAACTACTTCCGAAGGTAATTTCAAAGTCTTCCGAAGAGATCAAGATTTTCAAAAATCTAAGAAAAGTCTTTTGAAAAGATGTTTCTTCTAAAGAAAACAAAGGGCTTATGAAGGTGATATAATAGACAATTTAGGACACGCAGGTTTTAGAAAGAAATATGATTAAGTTTTAAGAAAAACTATTCAAAGTTAATCATCCCAATAGCTAATACAAGATATTTAAATCTCTGCTCATCAAAAGCTTTGGTGAACAGATCAGCATATTGTTCATTTGTGTTAACTGTGACTAGTTTGATTAATCTCTTTTCAAAGTTATCTCTAATCAAATGATACCTGATGTTAATCTGCTTTGCCCTTGAGTGCTGCACAGGATTCTCTGTGATGGAGATAGCACTATTGTTGTCTATGTGGGTGGGAGTCTCTTTAAAGTTAAATCCATAGTCCAGCATCTGATTTTGAATCCAAAGCACTTGAGCATAGCAACTTGCAGCAGCAATGTATACAGCCTCAACAGTTGATTCAGACACACAGGATTGTTTCTTGCATTGCCAAGAGACTACTCTTCCATCAAGAAACTGACATCCCCCTAATGTAGACTTTGCATTCATGTTGCAACCACCGTAGTCACTATTTGTATAAGCATACAGATTAAAGTCAGAATTCTTTGGATACCAAAGGACAAGTGATGGAGCACCTTTGAGATATCTTAAAATTCTTTTGACAGTGACCAGATGTGACATCTTGGGGTCGGCTTGATATCTTGCACAACTGCATGTAGCAAACATTATATCTAGCTTACTAGCTATGAGGTACATAAGAGACCCAATCATTGCTCTATAAAGGTGTTCATCAACACACTCCCCCTCAAGATCAGGTCCAAGGGAGCGATTTCTGGCTATGGGTGTCTTAGCAACCTTACAATCAGTCATGTTAAACCTTTTAAGTATGTCCTATACATAGTTTGACTGACATATAAAGATGCTATTGTCAACTTGCTTCACTTGAATTCCTAGAAAGAAATTGAGTTCCCCCATGGCACTCATTTCAAACCTTTCCTTCATCAGCTTCTCAAAGTCTTTGCAGAGCTTTGGATTAGTTGACCCAAAGATAATGTCATCTACATATACTTGAACTAGCATTATGTCATTTCCTGTTCCTTTGATGAAGAGAGTTCCATCTATAGTACCTCTTTTGTAGCCATGATGACAGAGATACTAAGATAGAGTCTCATACCACTTTCTTGATGCTTGGTGCAGCCCATATAGATCTTTATCAAGCCTGCAGACATAATCCGGATGATTAGGATCTGCAAGGGGGTTGTCTGACATATACCTCTTCATCAATCACCCCATAAAGAAAAGCACACTTGACATTAAGTTGGTAGACCTTGAAATTGTTGGATGCAGCAAAAGCTAGGAATATTCTAACAGCTTCAAGTCTTGCCACAAGAGCAAAAACATCTGTATAGTCAATTCCTTCTTCTTGAGTATATCCTTGAACAACTAGTCTTGCCTTGTTTTTGATGACAAGTCCTCTATCATCCTTTTTGTTCCTAAAAACCCATTTGGTTCCTATGGTAGTCTTCCCTTGAGGAAGAGGACATAGGTTCCAAACCTTTTGCCTTTTGAATTGAAGCAGCTCCTCTTGCATAGCTTCAACCCAACTTCCTTTCTTTAGAGCCTCATCAATTTTCTTTGGCTCTATCTGGGACAAGAAACAAGAGTGAAGACAAACATTTGCTTCATGGGTTTGTCCTCTTGTTCTCACCCCTGAATCAACATCTCCAATGATGTTTGTGGTAGGATGAGACTTGTGGATCCTTAGCTGAGGGATCACAACAAGTTGCTTAGACAGATCTAGATTTGAAAATTTTTGATCTGGAAAAGAAGATTCACCCTCCACATTACCACACTTATCAAGATTGACTTTTTCCAATGAGTGTGTCACATTATTAATGTTGTCTTCAATGCAGTGGTTATCAGCATCAAGAAATTCTTGATCACTTTCACCACCACCATTTTCTCCAACATTTGAAGCTCCTTCTTCTGAGTTTTGTGCCTCTAAGCTGGAATTTGAAGGAACCCCAGAAGCATCAGCAGGATTTGTCATTGATGTGCTGGTAGAAGCTTCATTTGCAGGAATAGTTACCACTGGAGCTGAAGATGTGTAACCTGAGGGTCTTCTTAGCTCAAATCTTGGGTCAGGATCACCTGTTTGTAATATATCTGTAGATCCTGAAACATCCTCACAAGATTTGTTAAAACAATTAGTAACTAAATCAAGATTAAATAGCCAATCCGGACCAGAACCTTTCACACTGGGAGTGTGCTCATTGAAAGTCACATTGGCTGACTCCTCAACTACTCTAGTTTTGAGATTGTATACTCTATAAGCCTTAGCTTGAGAAGAGTATCCAATAAAGTGTCCGTCATCTGATTTCTCAGCAAACTTGGCAATTTGATCCTTGGTATTCAAGATGGTGCAAGGACATCCAAATGACCTGAGAAAATCAATGAAGGGTTTTCTCTTGTGCCAAAGTTCATAAGGAGTCTTACCATGTGTCTTAACCATTAAAACTCTGTTTTGCACATAGCAAGCAATGTTCACTGCCTCTACCCAGAAGGTGATGGGCAGTTTAGAGTCAGACAGCATAGTTCTTGCAGCTTCAATAAGTGTCCTATTTCTCCTCTCAGCAACACCATTTTGCCGAGGATTCCTGGGAGCACTATATTGTCTTGTAATATCTTTTTCATCACAAAATGTATCAAGGATTTGATTCTTGAATTCAGTTCCTTGATCACATCTTATGGTTTTGACCTTGTGATCACATTGATTCTCAATCTTTAAGATGAAATTCTTTAGAATCTCAGGAGTCTCATCCTTAGTTCTAAGAAAGAAGACCCAAGTGAATCTTGTAAAATCATCTGTGATCACCAAACAATAAGAGGTCCTTTCTAGACTCATTACACTGGTGGGGCCAAGAGATCCATATGTAATAAGTGTAGGGGATTAATGATGGAGTTTCTTTCCTTTGGCTTGTGAGATACCTTGTGTTTCTTCCCTTTTAGGCATGCAACACAGTGGTCATCACTTGTAAACTCTTTCTTTGGTATTCCAGTTACAAAATCATTCTTAATTAATTTATTCATGTTTTTAAAGTTTATATGGCACATTCTTTTATGCCAGAGGAAAGATTCATTATTATTTGCTTTAGATAGAAAGCAGGAAATTTCTCCTGAGGGAGAAGTTTCTTGCAAGTCCATCTTGTACATGTTCCCTTTCCTAGGGGCTCTGAGCAAGATGTGCTCATGAGGAATGACCACCCCAGGCCTGAGAACAATGCACTCATGCTCAGTAAAGAGCATGTTATGACTCTGATCACAAAATTAGGATACACTCAGAAGATTGTACCCAAGCTCCTTGACAAAGTTTACCTTCTCAATGTTGAGCTTACCATTTGTGACCTTGCCCCTTCCAGTAATGTAACCTCCTGCATCTCCTCCAAAAGCAACTGGTCATCCATCAATTCTTTCAAACTTTTTGGAGTAGTGACCTATTGCCTGTCATGTGCCTGGACCAACCACTATCAATGATCCATACATTTCTGTTTGTCTTGAGCTGTCCCTACACAAAAGAGATGATTAGTTACATTTGGAAACCCAAGCCTCATTGGTCTTGGGCTCATCAAAAGAAGTTAAAGACAATGCAACAGTAATTGATCCTATATTCATGCTAGAGGGATCATTTGCTGATGTTGATGAAGAACTTTCAGCCGCTTGGTCTTTCTTTGACTTCCATACCACCTTTGTAAGCTTAGACTTGACCTTCAATACTTCAGAAGTTTTGATGACTTCGGAAGTTTTGATGACTGGCCCTTCGGAAGATCTTGCTTTTACTACAGCAGGCTTCAGTGCTTCGGAAGTATTCATTTCTTCCGAGACCAAATTCTCTTCCGAAGGCAAGTTTCCACTTGTCTTCTTCTTCATTTTGGAGCTACAGAAGGAAACAGATTTTCCTTCCGAAGCTTGCTTCTTCTTCTCCAAACTCTTAGAAGTTTCTTTCTTGGTCATGTAGAGAGTACTCCTTGGATTGTAAACACAATCTTTAGCAAGATGAGAGGTACTCCCACACATAACACAATCCATTTTCTTCCTTCTAGGAGTTCTTCTTTGTGAACAAAGCTGAACTTGATCACTTTCCTTCTCCATCTTCACTTTCCTTTTCTTGGTCATGGCTTCTCTGGCAAGCAGGTGGGTCCTATATCTGAGAAGACCCTCCAGCGACATGTCAGTGACATAAAGGCTGACATTCACTCGGGGAAGAGGAAGAAGATGTATAAAAGGGGATAGGGGATGATCTTCAAACCAACCACTCAACCCCAACCTCAAACCCAACCACAACCTGAACCAATTCCTTTTACATTCCCCATCAAGACTGAACCTTACATACCTGAACCTACACCATCAACCTTACCAACATCCTCACCTCAACCACATAAACTACCCATCCTCCAACCCAAAACACTTGCTAGAACCCAAACACCACAACCTACTCAACAACCTCCCAAACCATCCCTTCAGTCTTCCAAACATCTCTCGTTAGAGGAGTTCAAGGCAATCAAGACAAAGCTCATTAACTATACAACCCTGAGCGACATCTCTTGTGAGGAGGATTCAGTCAAACTGACTTATGTTGATGGATCCTCATGTTCCCTCACTAGAGATCAATTTTTTGATCTGCCCAGAGGAACATTGGACCAAGCTGCAAAGCTTCTTGGCCTCAACTCAGATACTCTGAATGAGGAAGAAAAGCTATGAACAAGGCTGGTGACTCTATTGGATACGAAGAAAGGAGACAAGGTACCAAGTCAACCCCTTGTGCCTAGGAAGAAGATTATCCAGTGAAGGTTCGAAGACTCTTCTTACAACTTTGTTTTTAAAAGAGAGAGTGGAGAGCTAAACATGCTAAATGCCTCATCTCTGCTACACCAAAGCAGATTCAATATTGCTGAGTTAGCAAAGAAGCCACTCTCCAACCCCTCCAACTCTGAAGTAGCTGCTCACATTAGAAATCACCTGAGTAGTCTTCATCTGGCTGAGCTAATTGCTAGGACCAAGATTGAAGAAGAGTTGAAACTGAGAGAGGAGGAGAAAAGGAAAGGATCAGCAACCAAAGGCAAAGCCTTTCTTAAAATGGTTGAGGGTCCTAAACTTGAATCCATAGTTAGATGGGAGTATGACTATAACTCCTATCAACTAACTCTATTCAGGTGGGCACAACAAAGGGTACATGTCATTCAGAGTGATAGACTGGATCTCCTATCCACTAATGACTTGTACAAACTTCTCAGTACCACTTCAGGAAAGAACAAGGAAACAAACAAACATCTTCTGTCCCTAGTGCTGAAGGTTTTGAGAAGTAGAAATAAGTAAGGTTTTGGTAGCATCAGCTTAGGGAAGTTTGTTGGATCTAGAAAGGCTGGTGCAACCAAAACCAAATCACTTAGACTATTTTTGGGTACAACTAATAAAGGACTTCCGAAGCTAAGTGTGGAACTTCCGAAGGAAATGGAGTTCTTCCGAAGACAAAAGTGCAAGATCATCTTCCGAAGAAAAACTCCAACTTCCGAAGACAAAGTATTCACTTCCGAAGTTCAAGACTTAGTAGATAAGATAAGAAGTCAACTTCCGAAGTATGAAGAAATAAAGAAGTCTTCAAGCCTCGGAAGAAGTAGCCTCTTCCGAAGCATAAGTGGCTTCGGAAGAACTTGTTCTTCCGAAGCCAACTAACCTTCGGAAGACACTACTATGAACCAGTGGACATAAGTATGGTCTCCCTGACACTCCGCTACAGACCTCTGAGATACTGCATGGCGTTTTCTCAAAAGCCATGTAGTTGACCATACTTTATTCCACTTTTCACCTTTATCAGTTAGTACAGTTGCCAACTTTAGTTGGTGACAAAAGGTAAGTCATGGACATGTCATGACTACCATATCTTAGATAATATTTTATCTAAGATACCTTAACTTTAGCATTATAGTATATGTTTTAGTTATTGGTTTCCAGCTGGTATCAAAGTATATCCGGCTGTAGGATCTAGTATATATTGTTTCTCATTGTAACTCTTGTTGTATGCTTGTAAGAGTCTTGTAATACTTTGAGTTGAGAAGTAATATATACAAGTGCCTTGAAAATTATTTCTTTGTGTTCTTTGCTGCTTATTATAAAATTATCAACTCTTAGAAGAGATTCTACTTTATCTGATCCGAGTGTAGTATAAGTGAGTTTGAGAGAAATCCAAGTGTTAAGTGACAAAAACCGATCCTGTAGATATATACATCTTTGCATATGCTGTAGCTAGAAATGACAGAATGAGTAAATGTTGGACCAAAAGAACCAATGAGCCTGATCGGAAAAACCTCTAAGTCCCACAGCCATTACAACTGCTGAAGAAGATTACAACAGCTGAAGACATCAGCTGATTACAAAAGTCTGAAGACAAAGTCTGAAAGCAAAGAACTGAAGACAAAGTCTGAAAGCAAAGAACTGAAGACAAAGTCTGAAGATGAAGTGCTGAAGACAAAGACTGAAGACCAGAGTGATCAGCAGTTGTCACAACAGCTGATGTTGTTAACTTCATTAGTTGTGATGGTTTTACTTTTCAGTATTGTAACTTTATATTTCAGTAGTTTATTGTTTCAGTAGTTGTTAGTCAGTAGTGTCATGTAATTGTACTTAGCAATCACTGAGATGTAATCAGCTGTTAAGAACATCTCAGTAGTTTGTATATTTCAGTTGTTTTTGTAAATTCTGTTAGATGTCACTGTCAAGTGACATCAGCAGACGTCACATTCCTCTATATAAGGGATGTTGACCTAGCTGTATTCTTAACCGAAGCATTACGCGTGAATGAAAACATTCCATTAACAGAAATATTCTCTCTATAATTGTGATTGCTTGTCTTGCATATTCATTACCTTTCTTGCTTGAATTCGATCTCAATTCGTGATATTCCGCTGCATAATTCAAACCTAATTGATCCGATCCTATCAAATGGTATCAGAGCAGGTTAATCATTGATCGATCTAACAATTGATCATTGAAACTGTTCTTTTGATAGCAAAGGTTGATCGAATTAGTAGTTTTGCAAGAATTGATTATAGAGATTGATTTTCTGTGCTTCCGGTTCATTAATTGTGATTCTAATTGTGTTTTCTAAGTGTGTTGTTGAGTTTTCAAACTAGACCGATTTTAATCTCCTTGGATTCAATTGAACTAGTGAAAATGACTACTTCAATGAATGATCCTCACAATACTGGCTCCTCAACTAAGCCTCCCATGCTTGTTAGGAGTGAGTATAACATATGGCAACGCCGAATGCTCCATCACCTGTCTGTTAACAGTTCAGGTTGTTGGAAGTCTGTGGTTCATGGACCATACAAGCCTATGGTGAGTAATCCTGAAACCAAGGAGATGGTTCCTAAAAAGAAGGAATTAAATTCTGATGAGGATTTAAAACTGTTTGAGATTGATGCTAAAGCCCATGGAATTCTGGCCATGGCACTACCTAATGAAATCTATTCTGGGCTCATGCATCATGAGACTGCTTATGATCTCTGGGTTGCTCTAAAGGAACAATTTGGAGGAACTGATGAGGTCTTAGCAAACAACAGAAAAATCCTTGCCCAGCAATATGAGACATTCTCTCATAGGAAGGGTGAGACACTGACTCAACAGTTTGAGCGGTTTTCATGTTTAATTTCTGAGCTTAAAATGGTTCAACATGAATACACAAACAGCCAGATGAATAACATATTCCTCAGATCCCTGCCTGAGAGATGGGACACTTACACCATTGTCCTACGCTCCAGTGCAAATCTGGATACTCTATCTCTCACCCAACTTCATGGAAAACTCTTAACATTTGAGAGAGAGATAGAACAGAAAAGGAAACTATCTTCATCTGGAAAGCTCACTGATGACTTTGTACCAGGTAATACTGCTCTGGTTGGTCATGAGTCTGAATATGCTTCATCTGAAAGTTCATATGATGAGCATATTGATTTCTCTTCAAACAGTGGAAATCATGCTTTTGTTGGAGTTGAGGGAAACTCAAGTTTTAATGCTGATAATTTGTGTTTTGTGATGGATGATTTGAAAGGAATTGCTGATGATGATCTTGAAGAGATGGATATTTTGAGCCAAATGGCATTGATTAATATCAGATCTCAAAAGTTTTATAAGAGAACAGGTAGGAAATTTCCTGGTCTCTCTGGCAAAACCAAGGTTGGTTTTGACAAGAGTAAGTTGAGATGTCACAAGTGTCACAGACTTGGACATTTTGCTAGAGAGTGTAGATCATCTGGATCTAACTCATCTGCACCCTTTGTGACATTTCCAAGTAATAATTCACAATCCAAAGGGCAACATCCTACCAGTTCTGATCATCATTCACAACATCAATCATCTCCTGCATACTTTGTCCCTCAAAGCCCCATGCCATATCCTTATCCATGTTTTTACATGCCTCAGTCTGGTCAAGTTTCAGTACCAATGGCTCAACAACCACACGCTCTACCTGATCCTCAGCCTTCTCAATCAAATCAGCAATCTCAACCTCAATCTCATCAGAGCTTTTTCACCCCTGAGGTTGTTGACTGGAGCAGCCTACCAGATGATGTCTCTGGTTATTCTGAGCAATTTGCTGGTGCTGGTCAACATGGTGGTGACAATCCTTTTGGAAACCTTGCTTTAATGGCCATGGAATCTACTGATGACAATCCTTCATCATCACAGGTACCACAGGTATCTTCTGAGGCTAAGGCCAAGATATGTTCTGAATCACGCATAGCTGCTTTTGTTTCTATTAGGGAAGCAAATGTAGCTTTAATTAATCAAAATCTTGACCTAGAAAAGGTAATTTCTAAAAGAAAATCTGAGTTTGAGTCTGTGTTAAAAAAGAAGGATGAAGAGATTTATAAGCTTAAATGTCAAATTACTGATGAAAAGGCTAAGGTAGAGGTCATTCTAGAAAATCACAAGAATCTCAAGGAAACACTTGCAGCTACCCAAGTTGATTGTGAACGATGGGTAACATCCTGCAAGGGATTTGAAATGCTTCTCAGTAAGCAAACTGCTTCCAATGTGAAGTTTGGGATTGGGTATAATCATACCGTACCTCCCACAGATTTTACTCCTATGTTAGAAGTACAATCTTAGGTTGAGAGTCATTCCCAAACCACATCATCAGGTGTTTCATCCTCTATTGAAAATTCAAAATCCGAGGATGAAGATAGTGTGAGTATCTCAGTTAATCAAATAACTGATGATCCCACTACTTCGAAACACTTGATCAAGAAGAGGCTGAGAAATTCAGGTGTTGTTCCACAAGGTACTCAAAGTACTGAAGGGCAAAACACAACACCTGAAGAGCATTTTAAATCAGAAGAAAATAAGCAATCCTTGACAACTGCTGAAGAATCTATCAGGATTCTAAAAAATACTGATAGCAAATCAATGAAGAAGAAATCTTCAGTTGTTGAAAATCCTTTAGTACTTCCCAACAGTACTGAAAGGAAGAAAGTACTGGAGAACAAATCTTCAGTAGTTTCATCAACTTCAGCAGTTGATCAAGAAAAGATGAAAAGAAAACCATGTGAAATATGTGGTTTGTTCAATCATCTGACTGATGAATGCTGGTATAACAAGGGTTTAAAATTCAATAAAAAGAAAATCATTAAGCAGGAAATGCATAAAATGAAAAACGAATTTCAAACCAAGTTTGTACCTCAATCATCTCATTCTGATAAACCTAAGCTTTCTCAAAATGTCACTAAGAAAGAAGGGGTTTTTCAAACAACAGCTGCAAATATTCCTCAGGGAATATTGAAAACTCAGACTAAGTCTGTGTCTTTTCAAAAGAAGGGTGTAGAGAATAACAAGAACAAATCATCCACAAGTACTGATGTGTCAACTGAGTTGAAAACTCTATCAACAAATCAGACACAACTTGTGATGATGGTTCAACATCTATTGGGGAGAGTTAACCAATTAGATGTTTCTGTGTCTAAACCACTAAAAAGGATACCCAAGCAAAAATCCAAGGAATCCTTTATAGCATCATCTGCATCTTCAAAAGCTGTTAATCATGCACAACCTGTTAGTTTAACATCTGTTGATGAAAACAGACCCAAAACCAAAAAGGTTTGGGTCTCAAAGGCTAACTAATGTTTGTGATAAATGCAGGGTTCTTCATCATGCCAAAGAAGCATCTGGTATGTGGACAGTGGAGGATCCATGCATATGACAGGGAGCAGCTCTCTTCTTCATGACTATTCCCAAAGGAAGAAGGGATTTGTTTTTTTGGAAATGATGCCAAGGGTTACATCATTGGGAAGGGTTTTGTCTCAAATGGGGAGATAAGATTTGATGATGTCAACCATGTGGAGAACCTCAAATACAACCTTTTGAGTGTCAGTCAAATGTGTGATAAAGGGCATGTTGCACTTTTCACAAGTCAAAACTGTCGGATTCTGTCTTCCACAGTTTTGCACAAGATTGACAAAATATTGGATGAGTATACTCTCCTGAAAGCCAACAGGATTGGAAGAGTATATGCTTTAGATCTATCAAAGAAAATTGATCTAAAAGGCCATCCATGTTTGTTCTCCAAAGCCTCTCCTCAAGAATCTGAACTATGGCATAGAAGGCTGGGTCATGTGAATTTCAAGAACATGAATCAGCTCATTCATCATGGATTAGTGAGAGGCTTGCCATTGAAAGAGTTCAAGTGTGATGACACCTGCCCAGCTTGCTTAAAAGGAAAGCAACACAAAGCTTCATTCCCTTCTATAGAAGAACCTAAGTCCACTGCCTGCTTGCAATTACTGCACATGGATCTTTTTGGTCCTGTGAGAGTAATGAGCATGGAAAGAAAAAGTACTGTCTGGTAATTGTGGATGATTACTCTAGATATGTATGGACTTTCTTCTTGCACTCCAAGGATGAAGCAGCTCAAAGTATCATCTATTTTGTGTTACATGTGGAGAAGCAGCATTCACTTCCAGTTAAGTGTGTGAGAAGTGATAATGGGACAGAGTTTAGGAATCACACTCTTGATGAATTCTATTTGTCTAAGGGAATCAAAAGACAATATAGTATTCAAAGAACTCCAGAGCAAAATGGAGTGGTGGAGAGAAAGAACAGGACCCTGATTGAAGCTGCAAGGACAATGTTGGCTGACTCTGGTTTGCCACTAACCTTTTGGGCTGAAGCTGTCAATACAGCTTGCTATGTTCAGAATAGAGTATTAGTGAATCAGAGGTTGATGAAGACTCCTTATGAGCTCTTACATCATTTGGCTCCTTTGATTTCATTCTTTAGAGCATTTGGGTGTCCTTGTTATATTCTTAACACAAAAAATATCCTTCAGAAGTTTGATTCCAAGGTGGATGCAGGGTATTTTGTTGGGTATTCATCTACTTGCAAGGCATACAGAGTGTTCAACTGCAGAACAAAGATTGTTGAAGAGACTTTGCATGTCAAGTTCAATGAATCCCCAAAAGACAAGATTCCTCAAAACCCTGTTGAGATGTTTGACTTGGACATACTGCAATATGTTCCATATCAGCCTCCACCTGTTATGGTCTCTGAAGTTCCATCATCTCCAACTGAAGATACAAATGCAAGTTGTAGTGATCATCTGCCTGGTTCTACTACACTTGATGTTCCTGTAGCCTCAGCAGCTCCATCCACAACAAATGCTGATGAAATCTCTGAATCCTCTACTTCATTTGAACTGCCATCTCAGTCTAGGTTTCAAGAGTCTACATCAACATCTGCTGCTGCTGAATCGTCTACAAACACTTGCACAGATATTATTGCATATCAAGAATTGAAGAATCATCCTGTGTCCCAGATCATTGGTGACATAACTGCTGGTGTTTCAACAAGAAGTCAATTGTCCAATTTTTGTCTCTATGCTCTCTTCATCAGTCAGCAAGAGCCAAAGAATTATCATGTTGCTTTAAGGGACAATGGATGGGTTGAAGCCATGCAGCTTGAGCTTCTTCAATTTCAAAAACAGCAAGTATGGAAACTGGTTCCTCTACCCCAAGGTAAGTGTGCAATAGGCACTAAATGGGTGTTTTCACAAGGCCAGACTGGTTGTACAGGGGTTTTCACAAGAAGAAGGTATTGATTATGATGAAACCTTTGCCCCTGTAGCCAGACTGGAGGCAAGTCGATTGTTTTTAGCTTATGCTGCTTTTCATAACAGTAAAGTTTTTCAAATGGATGTCAAAAGTGCATTTTTATATGGTAAAATAAAAGAAGAAGTTTATGTGTGTCAACCACCAGGTTTTGAAGATCATAAACACCTGATTGGGTGTATAAGCTTGATAAGGCTCTTTATGGGTTGAAACAAGCACCCAGAGCCTGGTATGAAACATTATCTAATTTTCTTCTTCAAAATAATTTCACTAGAGGCTCCATAGATAAAACTTTGTTCATAAAGAAAGCTGGCATGCATAAGCTCCTTGTTCAAATTTATGTTGATGATATTATTTTTGCATCATCTGATCCACAGTTGTGTGATGCATTCACAAATTGATGCAACAAAAGTTTGAAATGAGTGCTATGGGAGAATTACAGTTCTTTCTGGGTTTACAAATCAAACAACTGACTGATGGAACTTTCATTCATCAGTCAAAATACACAAAAGATTTGTTAACCAAGTTTGATTTACAAAACTGTAAATCCTGTTCTACTCCCATGTGCAGCAACACACAACTGGATGCTGATCAAAAAGGTAAAGCAGTTGATGAAACTCTTTACAGATGTATGATTGGTTCCTTGATGTACCTAACAGCTTCTAGACCAGATATTATGTTTGCAACTTGTGTTGTGCTAGATTTCAGGCTGCTCCTAAGGATTCCCATATGATTGCAGTCAAGAGGATCTTTAGATATTTGCAGGGAACTAAATCACTAGGACTATGGTATTCCACTGGGCACTCTTGTAAATTGGTTGCTTTTTCTGATAGTGACTATGCAGGGTGTAAGTTAACCAGAAAATCAACTTCTGGTGGATGCCAATTTCTAGGCAACTGTTTGGTCTCTTGGCAGAGTAAGAAACAAACATCAGTTGCTACATCAACAGCTGAAGCAGAGTACATTGCAGCTGCAAGCTGTACATCTCAGGTACTTTGGCTTCAAAATCAGTTATTGGATTATGACATTACAGAGACTAAGACTCCATTATTAATGGATAGTTCTTCAGCTCTTTGTATTGTTAAGAATCCTGTCCAGCATTCTAGGACCAAACATATTGAGATCAGACATCATTTCATTAGGGATTGTTATGAAAAAAGTCTGATTGATCCAAAGTTTGTACCTAGTGCTGATGAGCTTGCAGATATATTTACTAAGCCTCTGGATAGTGCATAAATACTGATGGGCATTAGTATACTTTTGTCAAAAATAAGTGCTGATAAGTCATTTTATCTTCAGTAGTTTTACAACTACTGAAGACTAAATACTTAAAAGTACTGAAGTACCTTATTTGTTCGAAAATACTGATGTAGTTCAAACTACTGATGTCTTTTGTAATAAATAAGTACTGATGACCAATGAAACATCTGAAAATCAGATGATCTGATGAGTAAGTGTCAAGGTCATTGAAACAGCTGAACTTTGTGAATTGACGACAACTACTGTTTCATTTCCAAACAACTGAAGCCAAAACCAAGTCTTCAGTAGTTTTACAACTACTGATGACCAACACCAAGTCTTCAGTTGTTTACAACATCTGAAAGTTAAAACCATGTCTTCAGTTGTTTTCTAACACCTGATGACTAACACCAACACTTTCAGTTGTTTTCCCTCAGCCGTTTCATAACCTATATATACCTAACCCTAACTTCAACCTTTTCATAACCCACTTTCCAAACGTTCATCTTCCATTAATGGCGACCATGCAAATCAAACCTCGACACAACTGTGTTGCTCATCTTACCAAATCACCTTTCTGGAACAAGTTTGATGCTGCTATCGACTTGATGGTTGATTCCCAATACCGCACAGCCTTTCTCCTCAATCCAACCATCTACCCAGATACCCTGTGCCAGTTCTGGACGAACGTTACCGTTCATACTGATGAGAATGATGCCACCATCACTCTCCAGTCTTTTGTTAACCAGAAACGGGTGATCATCACTCCTGAGATCATTCGTCAAACCCTAGACCTAAATGATGCCACCTATCCCACCAAGTACCCAAAAGGCACCATTGATCTTTCTTTTGCTAATCATGGTTATGAAGGTGACCTAAGTGCTACTACCATCCTGAAGAAGCACTTCATGATGCTGAGCGACTCATATTTCACATGATCAATGTCTGCCTGGCTCCCAAAACATCCTCTTGGGATCAAATGTCATCCAGATGGCAACAGGTATTATATTCTATCCTTGAGCACCAAAATCTAAGTTTTTCTGATATTATCTTTTTGGAACTTAAAGATTTGGCATTGAAACCTGTGGCAAATAGATGGATATTATATCCAAGGTTTCTTATGGCAATCATTTTGAATCAATTAAAATCTGATGGCCTTGTTGGCCTTGGAGTCCCTGCTCTGCTGGTTTTACCAGAGGTATACTCCAGGCACAACTCAAACCCACAACTCAAAGAGGCTGCCAAACTGCTCAAACCCAAGCAAAGGGAACCCACAGCCTCCACCTCCAAATCTAAAGTCCCCTCCAAACCTAAACCAAAGAAAACCAAAAAGGCTACTCAGGGAGTCGAGTCCCTGATGATGCCCCTGCAGCACAAACGCAGGATGAGACTACAAGCCTTAATCCCCTTGTAGTTTCTATGACTCCACCAGCTGAAACCGCTCAGGTATCCTCTCAACAGGATCCTGATGCAACCAATATTGGGGAAACCACATTGCTGGAATCTATCTCACTTGAGAAGATTGCCATTGAAGAGCACCACTCTCCCCAGGTGCAAACCTTTTCACCCCCATCTCTCACTGATACCACCCCTACAAGCCCAACTGCAGTCATTGCACAAGTGCTGACTCAGCTACATTCCTCTATCCCTCCCCAGAAACCTGTTACTACTGGGAAAACCTCAACAGCTGAGGGAGAGGATCAAAATGTAAATGATATCCAACAGCATAGGGATTATCAAGTTCAGTCTCCTAGTGTAAATGTGGAGACTAGAACATCTGGTGAGGCTACCTCTTCCCCTGTTTCAGCACATGAACAAGATGAAGCTGGTATCATCTCTAAGACCTCACCAGAGGCAACTGTCAATGAAGGACATGCTCCTGAGACAGGAAGTCCCCAGTTCCAAGACAAAGGGGCACATGTGATCACTGATTTACACTCAGCACATGTTCATCCTGATTCACTCAGAAGGTCAGGTGATTCAGTTTATACTGATGATGACCTGGGCTTTTTCTTTAAAGTCTTAGCCCAAAATACTATTCTTGAGGCTGAGGTTTGTAGATTGAAAGATCTGCTTCCCATCATGCCTTAGGAATCAAGACCATCTGCCCCAATAAACCCACAGATGGCAGCTTCTGTTGAAGCTTCCCCAAACACTGAGCCACTCAAATCAACCAAACCACCAGCCTCTGGCTCAGGCACCATTTCTCAGGGAGAGAACCCCTCCGAGCATATGGTTGCTGCATTCAAATCTTCCTTACCTCTCATCACACCCATCATCACATCTATTGTTCATAAAACCATTGATGAGAGGCTCTCCTCAGATATTACCTCACTTGTCACTGATGCTGTGTCCAAGCACCTTTCTGACATTCAAACCCCTGAACCCAATGCAACCAAAAAGGGGGAGTCTAAGTCAGCAAAGGATGATAAAAGGAAAAGAGCTGAAGAGGAAGAAGATAAGGAAAAGAATAAAGGCAAAGAGATCATCACATACAAAAGAAAGAAAAGTACTGGTGATCAAACTGAAGATGAGAAGAGGTTAGATGAGATGATCAAAGAAGCTGATGACCAACATAACAGATCCATGGACAGGATCATTGATCAGCTCTTTAGGCAAGGATTTGACACTGCCAAACTTGACTCAGAGATCAGGAGACTTGAGATTCAAGAAATTGAGGATCGATGGGCAAGTTGCAATGAAGAAGAAAGGGAGAGACTAGAGACTATGATTAGATTTCTTTCTAAACATCTGGGAAGACCTATCATTGAGATTAAGTCATGGTCCAGAGATAGCATCTTGGAGATAACTACCAAGATATGCTCATCTGAAAGCTTCAACAAAGGCTTAATCATTGAAGCTCTGGATGAAGCTGGTGCTGGGAAGAGAACTGATATGGCCAAGTTATCCAAAGCCACCCTCACCAACAAAATGATAGAGCAGCCCCTCAAATCTCCCTTACCAAAACAATCCTCCAAGCCAACCACACAACCAAAACAGCCAATATCAAAACCTTCAAAACAACCAACTTCTCAACCTCCAAAACAATCAACCTCACAACCATCTAAACCAATCCCTTCACCCAAGAAACCCATCCAAGATTCCACCAGTGAAGCACCAAAATGAAAAAGAAGGTTGTTGAGGATGGAAGAAGAAGAAGAAGAGGATGAAGAAGACAATCTGCCAATATCTGCTGTTCTTGAAAAGAAGAAACTGAAGCCTAGGAGTCAATCACAAGCAATAACTCCTGAAACTCAAAGGCTGACAGTTAAGGTCAAAATTGAAGAAGAAGAACAGCAGAAGCAGCATGATGAGCAGTTTCTTAAGATGGTTGACAAGGACTTCCCTCAGTCCTCATCCATTCAAGCTATGAAGATTCAAGCTCAAAGGCTGTACACTCTCAAGTACACTTTTCAACAGCAAAAAGAGAGAGTGAGGATTTGGCCAGATCCTAGGGTAAGTTCTAGAATTCACAAGAAAAATTTACCAAGTAGATATCATGGTCAAGTAAGAAAGACTTTGAATGCTACAATCATGTTGGCCATGGTAGTCTCACCCTGGGAAATCATTGAAGAATTCAAGAGAGCTCACACATCCAAATCAACCCCTATGTCTATTCTTGAGAACAAAATGATCAAGAAGGGGTTGCTATACAAAAGACTTGAAGATCTTCAGAAGAGTGAACTCCAGTTGTTACTTGAAGGCTCTCATCCAGATGAATTCGCATATAGAGAGATAACAACTGTTGAGCTAAAGAACGGGAAAACAGTGAGGTACCTGTCTGAGTACTATGGGCCTGAGTTCTTCTTTAAGGGAGAAGCAGAAGAACTCACTAAGGAGGAACAAGTTGTTCTCCTTGAGGCCTATGCAAGAGAGTCTTTCAGACTCATCAATGGGAAATAGGTTTCATGGTTGGGACAAGACTCTGTGTCCAATTTCCCCTAGACAGAGTTCCCTTCCATACTTAGCCAATCAAATGATTAGAAACCTTTTCCTGGCCTGTGCTTATTTGTTTACCTCTAAAGCTGATCAAGAGAGTACTTTTGCCAAAGAATAAGTGGGATCTTCAATAAAGTTAGAGGTTTTGGCTGCATTGGTTCAGGGGGAGTTTGTTGGACCACAAGAACCAATGAGCCTGATCAGAAAAACCTCTAAGTCCCACAGACATTACAACTACTGAAGAAGATTACAACAGCTGAAGACATCAGCTGATTACAAAAGTCTGAAGACAAAGTCTGAAAGCAAAGAACTGAAGACAAAGTCTGAAAGCAAAGAAATGAAGACAAAGTCTGAAGATGAAGTGCTGAAGACAAAGACTGAAGACCAGAGTGATCAGCAGTTGTCACAACAGCTGAAGTTGTTAACTTCAGTAGTTGTGATGGTTTTACTTTTCAGTACTTGTAACTTTATATTTCAGTAGTTTATTGTTTCAGTAGTTGTTAGTCAGTAGTTTCATGTAATTGTACTTAGCAATCACTGAGATGTAATCAGCTGTTGAGAACATCTCAGTAGTTTGCATATTTCAGTTGTTTTTGTAAATTCTGTTAGATGTCACTGTCAAGTGACATCAGCAGACGTCACATTCCTCTATATAAGGGATGTTGACCTAGATGTATTCTTAACCGAAGCATTACGCGTGAATGAAAACATTCCATTAACAGAAATATTCTCTCTATAATTATGATTGATTGTCTTGCATATTCATTACCTTTCTTGCTTGAATTCGATCTCAATTCGTGATATTCCGCTGCATAATTCAAACCTAATTGATCCGATCCTATCAGTAAATATGATATTATGAAACTTTGAAGATCTAATCTAAGAGATTTGGCAATCATTCCTCTCTCAAATCCATGTAAAGATATAAGGGATCAAATCATTGAAGCTTTGGTGAAGAGAATGGTGTTTTTGTTAGTATAATAAGTTTGGTAGCATCATCCTAGTAGGAATCTGTTAGGATATATGATGGTGAAGCTACCAAAAACTAATTACTGAAGGTTCATGCTGATCATTGTCAAAGTGCCAAATAATGAGTCTATTTGCTGAAGATTTCATCTGCTAGACCAACTACTGAGCTACAATGAATCAACATACACAGCCTATCTGCTGATCATCTGATGAATATATGGGATTGACTACTTTTGTAGACCACTTCCATGCTAAACCCTATCTATATTGTACCTTGCTTTATAAGCAACTGTATTACACATTTGTAGTATGCCATAGTGTGTAGATCAATGAGAAAAATGTCATTAACCCTAAACCTAGAATAGATGGTCAAGATTTTGTTCTAGTGTTTAACTTTCATAGTATAAATAACTCACGCTGGTATAGGATTGAGGTTAACTAGTTTTGCCCACTTGTATTCCTGTTATTGCTTTTGTAGTCGGTGATCATAATCAAGTAAATGCTTTGAAATAATTTCTTTATATTATTCCATTTAAGTATTATCATTAGTATGTTTGTTAGTAAGTAGCTAATAGAGATTCTACATCTATTATCTGTTGATCTGCAGTAAGTTCTTGCTTTCAACCCGATCGAACAACCGGTCACCGTCAACATTGAAGCGTTAGAATTTTCGAAAACAAAGAAGAAACGAGAAACTCTTATGCTAGTAGCGGGAGATCTAAAAATGAGTAACCCTAATGACCCTTAGAAGGTGGATTTGAGAAAAACTCAGATAGTAATGATCAAGAAGATCCATGAAAATGGATAAAGACTATCGCACATCAGCAAAGAATAACGTCTTATTATAAATCACCACCATATAATTAGGGCTAATTGTCATTTCCCTCCAATGAGGAAGTATATAATTGAGATCAAGATGGATGTGATAATGTTGAAAAATGCAGTTAGTTTGGATATGGAACTAACCGAATAATATCACCAACATTATCATGACTCATAGCAAAGGAACCCTTACGCAAATCAAATGATATAAGGTAGAAAAAAAATAACATAGGAGAAATACGTGGATTTATAGGTGGAAAGGAGGTTTTATTCAAAATGTAAACGAACCATTAAGCGCGCGAGGAGAATAAAAGCCACACACTAGGAGGAGCCAACACGTGGACATATACATACGTGGCCAAATCCTAGTCGCCGGCAGTTGCTGCAAGAAATATAATAAATTGTTGATAGTTTTCAAAAGCAATTAAAACATGCAATGAGAGTGGTCATATTAATCACTACCCATCATTATCTTTGAAACATTAAATTAGTTCAAAGATAATTAGAAAGTTAAGACGAAAGGGGATGAGTTTAGTTTGGGTCCATCATCCTTATTATAGATAATGACTATGACGGACTGGGGAGACTTAAAGAGGTAACCCTTAGGTTACCCCAGTAACAACATCATCCCAACAACATAAATGGGCTCAAAGGTCAAGTAATGCAAAACCTAACGAGGAAAGCCCACTTGGACATACACAAGCTTGGTCTATTAAGATGGAATGAGATCATATGGCAAAGTCCAACGGGCAACAAGAAACAATAACTCTTGACTAAGTAAATGATCGATGGACAATACCTTTTTCCAAATGGATAACAACAAAGCATGACCTTGACCTCTTCATGACTATGACTTCTTCGTAATAATGAACGGGCCATGGCCACCAAATTTTATAGTGCAACCATGCAATTAGGGCATCGTTAACAATTTAATACAATGTCTCTTAGTATATAATGAATCAAAGATCTGTATCTCCCTTTTAAATTCACTCTCATTGACTCACTTTCACATGCTTTTACTTCGATGTATACATCCTCCTAGCCAAAGACCTACTCTCACAACGTATGCCGGCCGTTATGACTTCCTTGGGTTCCTTGTGACTAGCCTAATGGTTATCTTTTTTGTAGAAACACGTAACATTGGTATTCTCATACTCATTTCGATGAAGTACTCTTTCCATTACCACACGTGCAGGTTTTGGCTTCAGCAACAGTGAACTTAACTCTTTTGTGTAAAATCAAGCCCCTCTTTATAATGTATGTTATCATTCTAAAATTATATATCATACATTCAAATGTGATGTCTACGTAGAATGTACAAAAAATAGGTCTGCAATGACCACTAGTTACGACGACATTGTGTTGTCGCGATACTTTAAGGCAAAAACTTGTCATCGCCTTAGGTCTCGATAGCCAAAAAATGAAATGATCATATGGTGATGATATATTGTCGTCTTAGGTTGACCTTAGCGACGAAATCATGTAGTCGTCATAGGATGTTTTTCTTGTAGTGTACGTACTTATCTTGGATTGGTTGGGTTATTTTTTCTCGCGTTTGATATATTTACATCTAAATATTGCGTTCAAGGGCATGTCATGATTTTTTTTATATTTAAATTTAGAGGGCGGCTTGGACTAAAAAGTAAGTAAAATACTAAAAAGAGTTGTACAACTCTACGCCAATACATTTGTTCTTATAGGTACCGGAATTTTAAAAAGTAATGGTTTCTTTCAACTGGATTTTTTTATGTGTTAATGTTTACGTAATAAATAAAATAATAACTAAATCTAACGAGTAACGACCAATGGCCACAAGATTTAAAATTAGATTTAATTAAATAATAACTAAAGAAACCTGCGGTCATGATTTAGGTGTCGTTAAATATAAAAAAAGAACTCATCAAACGACCAAAAGGCAAATATATTATTAATAGTATAACGAATTATTGTTATCATTATAACTACAAGAAAGCCATGTGCGAATCCTTGATTTATGGTTTAGTTTGACTATGAACTTGTTCATGATAACATTAATATTATCCCTTATGATAATTGATGATTCTCCCTTACAAATGATAATTGATTTCATGATAACATTAATATCATCCCTTATGATAATTGATGATTCTCCCTTACAAATGATAATTGATATTATCCCTTTAAAATGATAATTTGATTTTAAATACTTGAAAAGTACAATATTAGATAGATAAAAGAATGAAATATCATTTGTTGTAAAAAAAACCTAAACCAACCGTCTCAATTTTGATATCCATATACCTTTTTCTATACAAACGTTAAATTATTAATCTTTTTACTATTTTTTTTAATAAAGACTAGTGATTTTGTGATTTGGCCCTAAGTTTTCCGCACGGTTAACACTATTGTCTTGCATTATGGTACAACACAAGTAGTTTTATTTGTTAACAACTACATGAAAAAAAATTATTGTATAATACAGCGTGTAGCATTATGTTGTGAAATCCAACTATACAAAGTCTTATATTACATAGATGACAAATACGAGTTAAAGCAACTGAGATATTAGATCTCAGCCCTTAAATGAGGATACATGCTTAAAATGTAATATTTTTCAGAATAACTCTCACACGGCCGCTCTATTTTTACATCTAAATTTTAATTCATCATATGAATCACTAATTACCATTTAAGATGAAATGCCTTTCTACATATCTTCATATCACTAGGCTAAAGTGTGTTTACTAGATTATAAGATGGTTTATTCATTTAACCAGTCAAGAAGAATTACCTTTTACATAACTTCATAATTGTTGCTTTGTGATCTAAAAAATCAAATATGATTTTTTTGCTCGTAGAAAACGAGCTTTTTAAATGTTTTGAATCCCAAATAAAGTATTTTCTTGTCAATAATCGTTATAAGCTATCGATCCTTGGTTATAGTGATAAACAGATAACAAATATATTAGTAAGTTATTATTTTGGCATATGACTTCATTTCCTAAATACTATTTACATGTATTAGTTATTTTTAACCTTTTCTTTATATTAATTTGTTGTTTGATATTTTACGCATGTATACATGTTGCAATAAATTCATTAAAGTAAGAAAGACTTGAAAAAAAATAAACAACGTACACATCTCAAATATAAATTAATTAGATTCACATCAATGCAAATTTTATATTATTAATTAATAATTATAAAGTCGTAAGTTTCCGTGCTCTAATCAACAAAATACACAAGAAAATAACACATCTAGAACATGAATAAGTTTGATTACTAGAAGTGTTTCGTCATCTATATATGGATGTATGTGTATCTCAGATATGGAGGCATGCTCACTTCTCTTTATTGATCACGGAGAGCTTGAGCGTCTTGAATTGCTTCTTGACGATATCAGTGGAGTTAATTGTGGTCAAATCCTCAAGTAACACCTCAGATTTCTTCGTGTTCATTAGAAGAGTTTGAGGAAGTGTGTTATCTGTGCTAACTGATGTTGGTTGAGGATAAAAGAAATCTGTTGGGAAGAAGTTGTATTGGAGGCCGGCCATGGATGATTACACCACAAAGATTTCATGAAAGGAAGTGGATGGAAGAATTGAAGGAATGTCAACTTTGAGGAATTTGGTTCTCAAAGAAGTGTATTTATAGAACTCAAAAATCAAAATGTAAACACAATGTGATGTTGAGGAAACACGCCTTTGTTGACCATTTGAGCCTATAATATAAACGTGGCCTATATTTAGCTTAATTACAATATCGACCCTCAAGATTCAACTACTGTTGAGGCCTTATTTTGAAAATGGGCATCCTTTGAATAATTGAATCCATGATGATGAACTGATCGTATCGTATCTATTATTTGAAAGGTTGAATGTGACACGAACATGAAAATAGTGTTAGACACATAAACATAAATGGGGACACACAAATACAATGTCTTTTGTTTCTCACTCTCTCCCAACATCAAGATTTAGACGGTGATTTTGGATTTTGAATAATCACGAGGGACGGTTCAGGCTAAAACTAAAAATAAAACAAGCATGAATTATGAGATCATTCTTTTGTGTTATTTTGTACATTATATATTTGATGTCGTATTCTTTCTAAGTCTCTATCATTTAATATATAATTTAAAATATAAACTATAGTACCATTTTATAAAGTATGAGTTCACATACAACTGAATACTGAATAAACTTTTATTATATTTTTTAATTAGTGGACACAAATATTCTTTTATTATTATTTAAATAACTTATTACTCTAACATCTTAATCAACCTGTGCTTTTAAACATAATTATTTTTGAAACAAAAATAATTGAAATTCAAAGTTAAGACACTTTATATAAACGGTTGGTTCTAAAGGAAAATGTTAAGAAAAACAACTTTCTTTTTGGGAAAAAACTAAAAACAAAAGTTCACAAAAAAAATGATTTTGTCACACCTCAATCCACAGGTGCAACCAATCGTATCACGATACACAACAATATATAGCGAAAAACTTAATTGTACATGACCACAAAAACTACATTGAATTAAAACTAATGAACGTTTATATGAAGCACACATCCATTACGTTTAAGTTACAAAACATATAACAATGCCTTGCCCAGGTAGTTTTAACCTAGTCAACATCTTCTATCAGAAGATCATATTCAACCTAAACCGCTAGGTCGCCTTGACCTAGCTAGTGCCTCCCGTCACCCCTTGAACCTACATCACAAGATAAAGCACGTCAACAAAAACATTATTGGTGAGTCATAACTAGACTAAAAGTAGTTATATACTATGACATATTGTACAAGCAAATATCAACAAATCAAATCTATACCAAAGTCATCGTAACGAGCATCAGTTTCAAACACATATGTGCCACTCCAGGTTTTATTATATAAAAAATGGGAGGGTAGGTGATAGGCATAATGGTCAACCGAATCCCACACCAGGAATCCAACTTAACCCTATCCATAGTCTCTGATGTGGCCCAGAGCTAGCCCGAGTCCTTTCCATAGGTATCTGTTATGGCCTCATGCTATCATTATCCCTTGCTCCAAAAATAACTTCCTAAACTTCCTTCATCCTATGTTGAATGCCTTGGAGCAACCTCGAGTTGAAATAATAGTTCTCCAGCAGGTGTGGGCATTCTTTTTTAATGGTTGATTAGCAAACTTCATTTTATATTTCTTCGTACAACCACTAACATCCAGAATGGTTGGCTTGTCACCCCTACACACTTCAGGTTTACATGCCATGTAGTTTAGGTATATACACCCCTTTGAGTTGGAGTCCTTTGACTTACCCTCCTTGGGTTTGTTGACTTCACCCGACATATTAGAACTTGGGCAACTGTTCTCATATTCATTTTTTTCAGATGTCTTGAATGATGATTCTGATAATTCTTCAGCCCTTGAGGTCTATATCTTTTTTCTATATAATGGCAGCATGGTTGCAACTATTCTAGCGGTGATCGTTTGCTGCAACTCGCTTGAGTTTAGCCTTTCTCTGGTCCTTAGAAGTAGGAGGTGGACCTTTTGAACTTTAAAAGAAAGAGTAGGGCTCGTGTTGTGGTTAGCATGGATCTTTTCCCCGGTCCTCATGGACGGACCTTCATTCATCATATCGAGGACCTTGCAATCTTTATCCTTGGTCATTGACAGATACCAGAAATGTTCGTACAATTTTAGTTCATCCTGATACAATGATGTATGCATAATCCTAACCCTACTTATGCGTGACCATCCCGTCAGGCAATCAAGCGTAACACATCTAATCAAGGCGTAACTACATTGTCATAATATAATCTATCATACAAGGTGCAGGATCGGGTTCGTTCACTCTACCCAATTATGTTCTCTCAAACTCACTAAGTCTTACTCGTATGGATGATGCATAATCCTTTAAGAGTTGATAATAAGATACTAAGTATAAATACACAAAACACAAGAGAATGGTTTTTCAAGATACTTGTATATATTACTTCTCAACTGAAAGTGTTACATGACTCTTTTAAGCATAATAAATGTGCTACAATGAGAATCTATATTTACTACTACCTATAGCCGGATATACTTTGATACTAGCTAGAACTTACATCTAGACAAATACTACATTACTAGAAGTAAGGTATCTTAGATAAAATACTATCTAAGATTTGGTAGTCATGACATATCCATGACTTATCTTTTGTCACCAACTAAAGTTGGTAACTATACTAACTGATAAGAAATTAATAGTGGAATAAAGTATGATCAACTACATGGGCGTGGGAAAAGCACCATGTAGTATCTCATAGATTTGCAATGGAGTGTCAGAGGGACCATACTCATGTCCACTGGTTCATAGTAGGTTATCCTGAAGGTTAATTGGCTTCGGAAGAACAAGTTCTTCCGAAACCAGTTATACTTTGGAAGAGTCTATTTCTTCCGAGGCTTGAGTCATTCTTTAGGCCTTCATGCTTCGAAAGTCATTGTCTTGAATTATTCTAAGTGTTGAACTTCAGAAGAAGAAAGACTTTGTCTTCGGAAGTTGGAGTTCCTATTCAGAAGTTCTTTCAAACTTAACCTTCAGAAGCTCTACTTTTGCCTTTAGAAGTTCTTCATTAGTTGTGACAAAATTGTCTAAGTGTTTGTTTTGGTTGCACCAACCTTACTTGATCCAACAAACTTCCCTAGGCTAATTCTACCAAAACCTCACTTGTTTCTACTTCTTAAAACTTTCAGCACTAGGAAGAGAAAATACTTATATGTTTCTTTGTTCTTCCCTGATGTGGTGCTGAGAAGTTTGTACAGATTATTCGTAGATTGGAGATCTAGTCTGTCACTTTGAATGATATGTACCTTCTGTTGTGGCCCTCTGAAGAGAGTTAGTTGACGGGAGTTATAGTTATACTCACATCTAACTATGGATTCTAGTTTAGGGCCTTAAATCATTTGTAGAAAGGCTTTGTCTTTAGTTGCTGACTCTTCTTATTCTTCCTTCTCTCTCATCTTAAACCCTTCTTTAATCATGACTCTTGCATTCAGCTTAGTGAGATGAAGGCTGCTCAGATGATTCCTGATGTGAGCAGCTGCCTCAGAGTTGGAGGGGCTGGAGAATGGTTTCTCTGCTAACTCAGCAAAGTCAAATCTGCTTAAGTGTAGCAGAGAAGAGGCATTAAGCCTGTTGATTTGACCATTCTCTCTTTCCACAACAAAATTGTGAGAAGAGTCTTCGTACCTCCACTGGACTATCTTCTTTCTAGGAATGAGAGGTTGAGATGGTAGTTTGTCTCCCTTCCTCGTGTCCAGCAAAGTCACTAGCTTTCTTCTCAGTAACTTCTCTTCTTCCCCAAGAGAGTCAGAGTTGGTTGCCAAGAGTTTAAGAGCTTGGTACATGTTCCTCTAGGCAGATCAAGGAATTTCTCTCTTGTGAAGGAACATGAGAAGCCATTCATGAAGGTTAGTTTGAAGGACCCCTCCTCACAAGAGATATCACTCAAGGTGGTTCAATTGATGAGCTTCCTCTTGATCTCCTTAAATTCCTTTAAGGGAAAAGGTTTGGATGGTTGAGAGGATGACTTGGTTGGTTGTTGGGTAGAAGAGGTTTGGGTTATGGGGAGTGTTTTGGGTTTGAGGATGGGTAGTTGTGGTGGTTGTTGTGATTGAGTGGGTAAGAAAGAAGGTATGGTTGATGGTGTGGGTTCAGAAGTGTATGTGCAGGACCGGTGAAGGGTATGCACTTACAACACAACAACACAATGAGGAGAGTTGCTTAGAACACTTAACATATCAAATAGGGAACTGGTTAACTTTTAGTGAAAGATGCTAAGACCATAAGTAAATATGAGACAGAACAAGATGGCAAACAAACACAAGTAATTGGTTTTCAAGAATGTTGTATATTGCTTCTCAAGTTCTATTACAAATGTTACAAAGCATAAAGAAAGTTACAAGTACTTGAGATACTTTATACTGCATCCTACACCGGTCATACTTTGAAAGCCAGCTGGATACAATTGACTAGACAACTACAAAATCAAATGTAGAGTCAAAAGGCAGAATTTCCTTTTGACTAGTGACTATGACATGCAATAACTCACATCCTAATTTATTACAAAAAGGATAAAAGTACATAAAGTAGAAATCATTGACTCAAGACCTCAATGTACAGTTACCAAAAGCATGGACCTTTCACCAACTTATGGAAGTTGGTGACTTTACATAGTTGCAGCGGAAAGGTGGTCCAGCTTTATGGTAAAGTACATCAGATAAAGGCATATCCTCAAAAGTATTTGGAAGAAATCTATCTTCACTCTTTGGCTTCAGAAGACTTTGTCTTTGAAGCTTCGGAAGACTTCATTTTTGGCTTCGGAAGATGTTGGTCTTGGCTTTGGAAGATTTTACACTTAGAATATTTCTAGTGTAGGCTGTAAAACTTGTGAAGTCGCTGGATCGGTAGACATCCAAGCATGTTCTTGACAGAAGGAAACAAAATCAAAACCAAGAGACAAACAATAAACACGATCTATAATAAATTGGTTTCATTGATAAAACCTAATGATTACAAGATTGTTACAACATAATATTCACGACTCTTGGCAAGGGGAGATCGAGCATGATCTCTCCTCTCATCCGGCAGCACCTAGGCCCCGGGCAGACTCTGAAAAACCCTTAACTCTCTACACATTGAAACTGGTATATATAGGCCTTGGCTCATATTAGATGCGACTGGGCCCATTCGTGCGATTGGACCATGCATATGGTTCAATCGTACGACTGGACCATGCGTATGGTTCAATCGTGCGACTGGACCATACTTATGGTTCAGTCTTACAAATGTCCCAATCGCATCTCTCAGTCGCACGACTGGTCCATTAGCATGGCTCAGTCATACGACTGAGTCTCATTCGCATATGCTCCTGCGAATGATCCAGTTTCATGTGTTTACAACATATCAGGTGTATTACATTAAGCCTAGACTATTCGACAAGCGACGGACACACTATATATGACAATATATGCTTCAAGAAATTCCCTCATTGGACGTTGCTTGCGAATAGTAGATAACACCTCTTATAATCTTCAGTCAATCTTTGCTTTGGTTGCTAATAGAATCAAACAAAAAACCATATTAGCCAATGTTGTAGATCCGTCAGGTTGCTAGAGTTCCCTGAAAATGAATTTAGGCACAATAGCTTTCATTTACTTTGCAGAACACCATCATAGCAGCAAGATTCCCCATATGACTGATTTTTCCAGATAATGACATGAACAGTTTTCCATTGCTTCAATCTTCACACAGGCTAACCTGATTAACATTAACACCTGTAGAAATTCCTCCTCAAATTCAGCATATCCCAATATATAGACATTGTGCTCTCCTGGTGTCTTCACACGATGTATTGGGCAAAAGTAGAGGGTTCCAATCCACAGCTGACAATCTCAACCAAATCAGCATGCACTCAGATTCATCATCAGAAACCGGCTCACATCATCACTTTCTGATTGCGTCTTCAACTTCTCTAAACATGGATTCCCCCTAAGAGTCAGAATCCTCTCTGTGTGGATAAATAAAACTTGATTGGCCCATAAGTAGTCAGATGCTCCTGACTACCCCATAAAATCAGCACCGACTGCTGATATCTTTTATTCTCTCTTTTGTGTTCTCTACATTCACCTATTTCGGAAGTCCAACGAATAATGGGGTATCCATCGAACTTATTTGACAAAAGAACCTCAGGGTGAATGTGCTTTGCTCATCCTCAAATCTATGCAAGAGGCAGTTCCAGACCTTTTTTTTGTATGGAACACCGTTCATCCGTATGACGTGGAGGAAAAATGTCACATTCATGTGAATGGATGATACGAATGATATATTCGTGAGACTGGTCATAAGACTGGTCCAGTAGCATGACTTGTCATAAGACTGGTGTAGTAGCATGACTGGTCATAAGACTGGTCTAGTAGCATGGTCCAGTCGTACAAATGGTCCATTAGCATGGTCCAGTCGCACGAATGGTCCATTAGCATGGTCCAGTCGCACGAATGGTCCATTAGAATGGTCCAGTCGCACGAATGGTCCCTTAGCATGGTCCAGTCGCAGAAATGGTCCATTAGCATGGTCCAGTCGCACGAGTGGTCCATTAGCATGGTCCAGTCGCACGGAAGGGTCTGCACACAGATTTTCAGATCTGCAGCCGCCATGACTGCCAAAAACCCTAATCCGACGAATTTTACATGAACCGAAATAAAATAGACATCATCATATTCGCAAGCGTGATCATAATGTGGCTTCGGGTTCGATTTCAACATAGAAACAACACACGTAACAAGATCTGAGCAAAACATGAAGAACACGAAGTGAGTTTAACGTCAAGAATCTGAAATAGATCCAAAAATCAAGAGCTCGGGTTGCTAGAATGATTGTTAGATCATTCCAGCAGTAGCCGGCTCTGATACCAATTGTGAAGTCACTGAATCGGTAGACATCCAAGCATGTTCTTGACGGAAGGAAACAAAATAAAAACCAAGAGACAAACAATAAACACGATCTATAATAAAATGGTTTCATTAATAAAACCTAATGATTACAAGATTGCTACAACATAATATTCACGACTCTTGGCAAGGGGAGATCGAGCATGATCTCCCCTCTCATCCGGTAGCACCTAGGCTGTGGGCAGACTCTCAAAAACCCTTAACTCTCTACACATTAAAACTGATATATATAGGCCTCGGCCCATATTAGATGCGACTGGTCCCATTCGTGCGATTGGACCATGCGTATGGTTCAATCGTACGACTGGACCATGCGTATGGTTCAATCGTGCGACTGGACCATACTTATGGTTCAGTCTTACGAATGTCCCAATCGCATCTCTCAGTCGCACGGCTGGTCCATTAGCATGGCTCAGTCGTACGACTGAGTCTCATTCGCATATGCTCCTGCGAATGACCCAGTTTCATGTGTTTACAACATATCAGGTGTATTACATTAAGCCTAGACTATTCGACAAGCAACGGACACACTATATATGACAATATATACTTCAACAAAACTTCCAAAGCATTTCTACTTCAGTTCTTAAGTGCATGCATGCAGAGAGACTTTAGATGGTTTTGGCTGAATCAGACTTATAGGAATCCTTACAAACTCCCTCTAGGCTGATGCTACTAAAACATTAAAAGATCTTCAGTTGTTGACAGTCCTCATGATGATGATGACCATTTCTTCATCAGATGGTCAGGATCACTTAGACTCTCATAATATCTTCTCATCTCAAAGAGATCACGCAGAGGTAAGTTGAATAAGTCTTTCCATGTGTAGACATTTTCAAAACCTTGATCTCTGATCACATGCCATCTTTTTGGATTAGTTGTGAAGGTCCAGGATAAGATGGGTCTCTCAACTGCAAGAGGAGCCACTTGAATTGGAGTTGATTGGGTTGCCTCTTCATGCACTTCCTTAGGTTGATCTGACTCAGCCTGAGGTGTAGAGGTGGATGATTCAGGCTTCTTCTTCTTCTTAGATTTTGGCTTAGAAACCATCCTCTTCCTCCTCTTTGAAGACTTTAACCGAGAAGACTGGTCAGCAGCACCTTGTTGATCATCCTTGTCTGTCTCAATTGGGTGTTCCTCCCTCACAGGTTTAGAAGGAGAGGGATTTTGACCCTACTGTGGATTAGGAGATGAAGTTTGCTGAGTCTCGGCAAGAGGGCCAGGTTGTGTTGTCTCAGGTTGTTCAACCTTAACCTCCACTTCAGGTGGGACTTGACTTGGAGGGGAATGTGAGTCAATCAGCTCTCCACTCTTGATCTTCTGCTTGTTATCCTGATATGCTCATCCATTATGGATAGAGACATAGGGAAAAGTCTCCTTTCGGAGAATCCATACAGCTTCAAAAAGCTCATCATCCTTTGTCTATCAGCAGACTTCTTCATACTTGTTTGGATGATGGCTCTTGACTTTGCAACCTCTTCCCTCATCTTTCTTTTGGTTGCTTTTTGTTCTTTGAGCCCTTGAAGTTCAAGCTGTTTGAGATACTCAAACTCAATGTACTCAAAGGACAAGGGAAGAAGTGCAGATGCCTGGTAGAGACCTGTGGCACTCAGGTAGTTGATTATGTTTTGCCTATCTGAGGTTCTTGTGTAGCTGCCACAGCCTCTTGCACAGGGCTTTCTTGAACTGGGGAGAGAGTAGGAACATGCTTGTATAACCTTTTCTATCTCTTCTCCTTTTTAAATTGGAGAAGTAGCCTTGCATCCTCTGCTTCCTTCATCTCTCTTGACACTTCCATGTCAGCCAGTTCATTTAATTGCTCTAATGGGAGAGATATAATCTCATCTATGTCATAGTTCCTGGTCTGCGGGTAAGTAATCCTGATTACCCTCATCTCATCATCTTGAGTGTTTGGTCTGGGGGCATCGCTGATTACAGCTTACATAAAGCCTGAAGACCCATAGGAACTTTCTCCCCTTAGCTTCCTCTTCCTCTCTCTCTCTCTCCTCCTCCTTAATATCCTTAGGAGTTAGAATCATTTTTCCTTTGTCACCCACAGACCTTTGTGACACAGGGTGGAGAAAGCTTTGGCCTTCATTGCTTGGTTTAGCATCCAAGCTCTAGCCAGAGAGAGATTGTGAGACACCTTCACCAGCAGGTGTTTCACCGAGGGAATGAATATTTGAAGTAGTTGTTGGTGTGATAGGGGTTCTCAGGCTCTATCACTGGGCCTTCAGCCAAGGTTTTCCCTTTGAAGCTAATCTCAGGGTCTGCCTCAACATCCAGTTGACCAATGACATTACCTGATTGCCTTTGTCTCCTTCTAAGGCTGAACTCTTTATTAATTTTGTCTTGAATCCTGAGTGCTTACCTGTCAGCTTGTCTTGATTGACTTGGGTTGACAAGTGGCATGTTGATCAGGTCAAGACCTTCATAGTAGTTCAAGGTCTGAAAATTGAATACTTTTTGTTGCCCTTGAACTCTTTGAAGAATGAGGGCTCTTCTATTAGCATCATACCTCCACCCAATAATGTAGTTTGAAGTTCCTTGAGGTGGTGATGACATAGCCCTTGAAATGCCTTCATCAAAGAGACTCCTAATGACAGAGTCTATAATGTCCACATCAATGTGAACTTGAGGAAGTTGTTGAGTATGCACAATTGCAAGTGAGGATGGTGAGTCCTCAATGTCCATACTCCCTGAAGTACTCCCAGGTTCTGTGACTGTAATGACTTTCTCCCCTTTTTTGGTAACATCACCCTCTTGCATAGGTGAGATAGGCTCTTGTGTTCCTGGTTAAGCTTCCATTAAAGGTCTCCCAACTAGTTTCTCCTTGAGATAAGATATCTCAAGTTGCTGATCATTGACCCTATTTTGCAGGGTAGTCACCTGAGATTCAAGGTGACTAACCTTAGAGACTAAATAGGAGCATGTTTTTTATAGGTTTTGCACCTTTAGTCTCAGATTCCCCTCGTCTTCATCAGAAGAATCATTGGGGAATGAGATGATTGGACCAAGGTCCTCTCTCTCACCACCAGCTTCAGGTTCTTGGCTGATGGATTTCCTTTGCACATTGACAACCTCAGTTGAAGTGTCAATGGGCTGAGTTGTCATGGTTGAGGTCTTGATGATGTAATCACTTGCAGAAGTGAGAGCCTCTTCCATATGGATATCCTGAACAGGTTCGGAATTATCCACCTCAGTGATGGGTGACTGATATGGGCTAGACAAAGAAGACTCAGAAGTACTCATCTCTCTATGAGTAGGAGAAGAGTAGAGAGACTCATGGTACCCACTGAAATCTAAGTCTTCATCAGTATAGAATGAGAGGTTGGGAATGGGTTGATTTAAATCTAAAGGTTGGGGATGGTAACTTTCCCCTAAAGGTTCTTCACTTGAGTGTTGAGACTCAGAGTGAGGGCTTAAGGCAGTTTGGCTTGTGCCTCATCAGGGTGAGCGTGAGGAACATCACCACTAATTCTTGAAGAGATGGGAGTGGTTTGCTCCTCAGGGGAAGTGGGAGCTCAGTGTCCACTTCCTCCTGTATGGGTGAGTGTATAGGGGCATGCACAAACTCAATAGCTTGAGCAATGGTTCGTTTTGATTTTCTTTGGTAGGTGAGGGTGATTTGTGGTCTTTTTGGTGGTTGGGAGGTAGAAGGTGTGGGTTCAACACTAGCTTGTGTTGCTAGGTTGTCACCTTGAGCAATGAGTTCTAAAATTTTTAGGACAAGTGATGTTTCTACCCCTAAGAAGCCTACAGTTGGCTTCTTTATAATTTTAAAGATGCCAGGCTTCACCTGTCCCAATTTAAGAATATTACCTGTTTCCCTCAACTGTGAGCCCAGTTCACAGTTGAGAATATGTTGAACATATCTAGGAAACATATAATACTCTAAGGAGTCCAAGTTAGCAAGCAAATTTGTATAAACAAACTGAGAGTACCTGAACTTGACCCCTTGAACCATTCCATGCACTATGAAGGAGAGATCTTCAGGAATCTGGTCCCACCCTCCATGCTTGTTTAACAAGCTGTGGATAACCACATGAAGCAGGTATTTCCACTGGGATAAGACCTTCCCTTTCCTAAAAGTCTTTACAGAGAAATCTCACTCATAGCCCATCTGCTCAAAGAAATGATTTACAGCTTCCTTTGGGAAGGACACCTCACCTTCTTCATCATCCAGCTGCAAGTGAGTGTTGATGATGGCCGGAGTGATGAAGATTGTCCTCCCCTGCACTGTGATAGACAGTGCCTTCTCCTCATCCATAATGACCTCTTGGAAGGTCTTCCAGAATTCAAGCAGATGATCCTCATAGAGAGTAGGATCAATGGTTAGGGAGGTGAAGTAGTTGGATAGAGCTAAGAAACGGCAAATCTCTGAGAAACTTTCATCTTTCTTAGAGCTTAACAGAGCAAACTGGTTGTGTTTCCTGTGAAGTTGCATGGAGAAATCTGGGTTGTTTTTGCGGTTTAGGTTGGCCATTTGAGAAGCTTAAGGATGAAAAAGGATGAAGAACAAAGGCGGTTTGGGAGAATTTAGGTTTGAGGAATAGTGTAATTGAAGAAGATAGGGAAAGAGGGGGGAACCGTTGGGTATATATGTGAAAAGGATCTGAGACAAAGTTAATGAAAGATGATAAACTTTAAAATCCGGATGTCGGTCCCATCTATGAAAAGTAGTTTACTTTTGCCCAAAAAGTAGTTTTATTGGAAGTCGAGAAATCTTCCAAAGGTTATTTGCTTCGGAAGTTCTGAAGAAAAAGCTTCTGAAAACAAATTTGGCTTCGGAAGAAATTTCAAAGGTTTTTGAGAATTTTGCTTCGGAAGAGTATTAATACTCAGAGATTTTTATTATAAGTAGAATAAAAACTTCCGAAGGTAAATTGCTTTCGGAAGAAACTTGTTCTTTGAAAACATACAGAACACTTAAGTTGATTTTAACCTTCGGAATTTATTTCAGAAATTTCTTCTGAAGGTAAAATTACTGAAGCAGTTATTTGTTTACTAAGACATAAATTTCTTCCGAAGATAATTATAAATCTTCCGAAAAGAAAAGAGATCAAAATTTTCAAAAATCTATGAAAAGTCTTTTGAAAAGATTTTCTTTCAAAGAAAACAATGGCTTATGAAGGTGATAAAATAGACGACTTAGGACACACAGGTTTTAAAAATAAATACGATTAAGTTTTAAGAAAATCTATTGAAAGTTAATCATCCCAATAGCTGATACAAGATATTTAAATCTCTCCTCATCAAAAGCTTTGGTGAACAGATCAGCATATTGTTTATTTGTGTTAACTTTGACTAGTTTGATTAATCCCTTTTCAAAGTTATCTCTAATCAAATGATACCTGATATTGATATGCTTTGTCCTTGAGTGCTGTACAGGATTTTCTGTGATTGAGATAGCACTGTTGTTGTCTATGTGGATGGGAGTCTCCTTGAAGTTGAATCCATAGTCCAGCATCTGATTCTGAATCCAAAGCACTTGAGCACAGCAACTTGCAGCAACAATGTATTCAGCCTCAGCAGTTGATGCAGATACACCGGATTGTTTCTTACATTGCCAAGAGACTACTCTTCCACCAAGAAATTGACATCCCCCTGATGTAGCCCTTGCAGTCATGTTGCAGCCACCATAGTCATTATCTGTATAAGCATACAGATTAAAGTTAGAATTCTTTAGATACCAAAGGCCAAGTGATGGAGCACCTTTGAGATATCTTAAAATTCTTTTGACACTGACCAGGTGTGACATCTTGGGGTTGGCTTGATATCTTGCACAAATAGCAAACATGATATTTGGCCTGCTAGCTGTGAGGTACATAAGAGACCCAATCATTGCCTTGTAGAGATGCTCATCAACACACTCCCCCTCAAGATCAGGTCCAAGGGAGTGATTTCTGGCTATGGGTGTCATAGCAACCTTACAATCAGTCATGTTGAACCTTTTAAGTATATCTTGTACATACTTTGACTGACTTGTAAAGATGCGATTGTCAACTTGCTTCACTTTAATTCCTAGAAAGAAATTGATTTCCCCCATGGCACTCATTTCAAACCTGTCCTTCATCAGCTTCTCAAAGTCTTTGCAGAGCTTTGGATTAGTTGACCCAAAGATAATGTCATCTACATATACTTGAACTAGCATTATGTCATTTCCTGTTTCTTTGATGAAGAAAGTTACATCTATAGTACCCCTTTTGTAGCCATGTTGACAGAGATACTGAGATAGAGTCTTATACCACTTCCTTGGTGCTTGGTGCAGCCCATAAAGAGCTTTATCAAGTCTGCAGACATAATCGGGATGATCAGGATCTGCAAACCTAGGTGGTTGTCTGACATACACCTCTTCATCAATCATCCATAGAGAAAAGCACACTTGACATCAAGTTGGTAGACCTTGAAGTTCTTTTGTGTAGCAAAAGTTAGGAATATCCTAACAGCTTCAAGTCTTGCTACAGGAGAAAAAACATCTGTGTAGTCAATTCCTTCTTCTTGAGTATACCCTTGAACAACTAGTCTTGTCTTATTCTTGGTGACAAGTCCTCTATCATCCTTCTTATTCCTGAAAACCCATTTGGTTCCTATAGTAGTCTTCCCTTAAGGAAGAGGGCATGGGTTCCAAACCTTTTGCCTTTTGAATTGAAGCAGCTTCTCTTGCATAGCTTCAACCCAATTTCCATCCTTTAGACCCTCATCAATTTTCTTTGGCTCTATCTGGGACATCATTGATGTTGTCTTCAATGGAGTGGTTGTCAGCATCAAGAAATTCCTGATCACTTTCACCACCACCATTTTTTCCAACATTTGAAGCTCCTTCCTCTGAGTTTTGTACCTCTAAGCTGGAATTTGAAGGCACCCCAGAAGTATCAGTAGGATTTGTCATTGATGTGCTGGTAGAAGCTTCATTTGCAGGATTAGTTACCACTGGAGCTGAAGATGTGTAGTTTGAAGGTCTTCTTAGATCAAATCTTGGATAAGGATCACATGTAGTTAGTATATCTGTGGTCCCTGAAACATTCTCACAAGATTTGTTAAAACAGTTGGTAACTAAATCAAGATCAAATAGCCAATCCGGACCAGATTCTTTCACACTGGAAGTATGTTCGTTGAAAGTCACATTGGCTGACTCCTCAACTACTCTAGTTCTAAGATTGTATACTCTATAAGCTTTAGCTTGAGAAGAGTATCCAATGAAGTGTCCATCATCTGATTTCTCAACAAACTTGGCAATTTGATCTTCGGTATTCAAGATGGGGCAAAGACATCCAAATGACCTGAGAAAACCAATGAAAGGCTTTCTCTTGTGCCAAAGTTCATAAGAAGTCTTACCATGTGTCTTAACTACTAAAACTTTGTTTTGCATATAGCAAGCAGTGTTCACTGGCTCTGCCCAGAAGGTGATAGGCAGTTTAGAGTCAGACAACATAGTTCTTGCAACTTCAATCAGTGTCCTGTTTCTCCTCTCAGCAACACCATTTTGCTGAGGAGTCCTGGGAGCACTATATTGTCTTGTAATACCTTTTTCATCACAAAATGCATCAAGGATTTGATTCTTGAATTCAGTTCCTTGATAACATCTTATGGTTTTTACCTTGTGATCACATTGATTCTCAATCTTTAAGATGAAATTCTTTAGAATCTCAGGGGTCTCATCCTTAGTTCTAAGAAAGAAAACCCAAGTGAATCTTGTAAAGTCATCTATGATCACCAAACAATAAGAGGTCCTTCCTAGACTCATTACACTGGTGGGGCCAAAGAGATCCATATATAATAAGTGTAGGGGATTAATGATGGAATTTCTTTCCTTTGGCTTGTGAGATACCTTGTGTTGCTTTCCCTTCAGGCATGCAACACAGTGGTCATCACTTGTAAACTCTTTCTTTGGTATTCCAGTTACCAAATCATTTTTAATTAATTTATTCATGTTTTTAAAGTTTACATGGCATATTTTTTTATACCAGAGGAAAGATTCATCATTATTTGCTTTAGACAGAAAGCATGAAACTTCTTCTGAGGGAGATGTTTCTTGCAAGTCCATCTTGTACATGTTCCCTTTCCTGGGGGCTCTGAACAGGATGTCCTCATGAGAAAGGACCACCCCGGGCCTGAGAACAATGCACTCATGCTCAGTGAAGAGCATGTTATGACTCTGATCACAAAATTGGGATACACTCAGAAGATTATACCCAAGCTCCTTGACAAAGTTTACCTTCTCAATGCTGAGCTTACAATTTGTGACCTTGCCCCTTCCTGTAATGTAACCTCCTGCATCTCCTCCAAAAGCAACTGGTCTTCCATCAATTCTTTCAAACTTTTGGAGTAGTGACATATTGCCTGTCATGTGCCTGGAACAGCCACTGTCAATGATCCATACATTTTTGTTTGCCTTGAGCTGATCCTACACAAAAGAGATGGATGGTTAGTTACATTTGTAATCCTAAGCCTCATTGGTTTTGGGCTCATCAAAAGAAGTTGAAGATAGTGCAACAGTAATTGATCCTATAGTCATGCTAGAAGGATCATTTGCTAATGTTGATGAGGAACTTTCAACCACTTGATCTTTCTTTGACTTCCACACCACCTTTGGAAGCTTAGACTTGACCTTCAATACTTCGGAAGTTTTGATGACTTCGGAAGTTTTGATGACTGGACCTTCGAAAGATCTTGCTTTCACTGCAGTAGGCTTCAGTGCTTCGGAAGTATTCCTTTCTTCCGAGACCAAATTTTCTTCCGAAGGCAAGTTTCCACTTGTCTTCTTCTTCACTTTGGAGGTTTCGAAAGAAACAGATTTTCCTTCCGAAACTTGCTTCTTCTTTTCCAAACTCTTAGAAGTTTCTTTCTTGGTCATGTGGAGAGTACTCTTTGGATTGTAAACACAATCCCTAGCAATATAAGAAGTACTCCCACACATTACACAGTTCATTTTCTTCCTTCTAGGAGTTTTTCTTTGTGAACAAGGCTGAACTTGATCACTTTCCTTCTCCATCTTTATCTTTGTAGATGTTGTGGTAGTTCTTGTAAGGATAGAACTACTTTTGGAGCTGGATGGTTCAGGTTGTATAGCAGTGGTGCACAACTGATCAGCCTTCTTCTTGATGATGGGATGATTTGGACATGAATCAGAACTCTTGTTGATGGAATTCAAGTTAATGTCTTCAGCCTTCACCACTTCAAATCCTGCAAAGATGAAGACTTGTTTCTGTGCAGACTTGAAGGTGCCCTTGATCTCTTGAGCCTTTTTGGACTTTCTTTTGACCTTCCTGATCAAGTTCTTTCTTTTTGACTTGGTCATCCCAGCAGCTTTGCTTTCCTCAGAGGGATGGTGACCCTTCTTAGAATGCTGTTCTTCACTCTTCTCAAAGCCATTCTCCACCATCTTCTCTTCATCCTCTTCAGTCAAAGGATCTATAAGCGGAAGCTCATCTTCACAAGTTCCACACCTAGGAGATCTTACAGACAAGATTGTGTGTGGAGGAGCTATCTCACAAGATCCTAGTCCCTGCTTATTTTGATAACAAACTTTTGCATGCAAAGATGAGGAGATTATGTTCTTGAAGGTCTCTTCTTCAAGAACACATTTTTCTGCCTTGGCTTTGTTGATCACAAGCTCAGCCTGGCATTCAGTTAACTTAGTAATGAGGTCTTTGATCTGAGTCCTGTAGTTTGTATGCTCATGTTTAAGAGTTGAAATGGTTTTCTCTAAGTCCTCTATCTTTAGTTTATAATTATTTTCAGCTCTTTTAAAATCAGCTTTTAAGATATTTATGGACTCAAGATCACATCTTATTTCTAAGTTATAGGATCTGTATCTATTGACTTTAGCAATGCATTCAGGAGTACAAAGATCTTCCAATACCTTGGCTTCATCGTGGTCTTCCATGAGTGCTTGGTTTGGAGATGCATCTTCTACCTGAAAGCTCCATTCAAAGCCTCCTTCTTCAACAGCAACTGCATCATGCTGCTTTGGCTTCTCATTCTAGGGGGCTTTCTCAATGTAGTTTGGTCTGGTTTGTGCTTGGCCACCATTTGTCCTTGGTGCCTTACACTCTCTTGCAAAGTGTCCTATCTGGTTACAGTTGTAACACTTTACTTTGCTTTTATCTAGCCCAAACTTTCCACTGGCTGCATTGCTTGGAAACTTTCTCCCTGTCCTCTTATAGAACTTCTTGGCTCTGTGAGTGAGAAGAGCAATCTGCTGGACTATCTCCATATACTCCAGATCATCTGGATGGATACAGTCCAAATCTTCAAGGGTGAAGAGAAAGTTGCCTGAGGTTTCATCAACAGAGACAAAGGCATGAGAATAACTTGTCTCTTGGAAAGGACTTCCTTGAGTGTAGCTTTCCCTTGGAGTCTCTAGGAAGGTGATGAAAGGGCCCTTTTGTGAGTTGTCAGGGTAGCATATAAGATGATGTTGTGGTTCAATGCTTTCCCTTTCAACCACATGGAGGGCTGAACTCAGTTGATTGCTGGAGTTACCAGATGAGTTTTGCATGTTTATCTCCATCTAGTAGCAACTAAGAATACCATACAACTCTGTGAGAATAAGAGACTTAAGGTTCTCAGTCCTCTTGATAACAACACAATAATGTGTCCATTGTCTAGGAAGAGAGGACATAAACTTCCTTACACTGTCTATGTTCTCAAGAGTTACTCCAACATCCATTAGAGTATCCACAATCTCAACATACCTGAAGTATTATTGAGTCATGGTTTCACCTACCTTAAAGGTGAAGTTTTCAAACTGCTACTTCAGGAGATCTTTCTTCTTCTCCTTTGCTTCAGTAGACCCCTCATACATCAGCTTGAGTGCTTTCTATAGTTGCTTGGCAGTTTTGCACTTCTTGAAGCCTCTATAGATGGAGTTTGGAAGAGCAGTTTGAGGGGCTGTCATGGCTTTCTGATCAATCTCTATTCTTTTCCTGTCTTCTTCAGAGTAATCAGCCACAGCCTTAGGAATCATACCACCACCAGTAGCAGAAGTGGTGCTTGGTATGTAAGGTCCATCAACAACAAAGTCCCACATCCTGAAGTCTTGAGACTTGATAAAGCCTTCCATTCTTTGACACCAAGTATCAAAGTCTTCAGGAGTGATCCGTGGAGACTTTGTCATAGTTCCAGTTTCCATATCAGCTTTGGTAATAGCTGCCATTTGAGTTGTTAAGTATTTTGTGTGTGTGAGGGATCTTAAGATGGTGAGATCTTATATCAAGAGCTTGAAATGCTCCAATACCAAATGCAGGATCGGTGAAGGGTATGCACTTACAACACAATAACACAATGAGGAGAGTTTCTTAGGACACTTAACAGATCAAATAGGGAACTGGTTAACTTTTAGTGAAAGATGCTAAGAACACAAGTAAATATGAGACAATACAAGATGGCAAACAACACAAGTAATTGGTTTTCAAGAATGTTATATATTGCTTCTCAAGTTCTATTACAAATGTTACAAAGCATAAAGAAAGTTCCAAGTACTTGAGATACTTTATGCTACATCCTACAACCGGCCATACTTTGAAAGCCAGCTGGATACAATTGACTAGACAACTACAAAATCAAATGTAGAGTCAAAAGGCAGATTTGCCTATTGACTAGTGACTATGACATGTCATAGCTCACATCCTAATATATTACAAAAAGGATAAAAGTACATAAAGTAGAAAGCATGGACTCAAGACCTCAATGTACAGATACCAAAAGCATGAACCTTTCACCAACTCATGTAAGTTGGTGAATTTACAGAGTTGCAGCGGAAAGGTGGTCCAGCTTTATGGTAAAGTACATCACATAAAGGCATATCCTCAAAAGTCTTCGGAAGAAATCTGTCTTCACTCTTTGGCTTTGGAAGACTTTGTCATTGAAGCTTCGGAAGACTTCATTTCTGGCTTCGAAAGATGTTGGTCTTGGCTTCGGAAGATTTTACACTTAGAATATTTCTAGTGTAGGGTGTAAAACTTCCGAAGCATTTCTACTTCAGTTCTTTAGTGCATGCATGCAGAGAGACTTTAGATGGTTTTGGCTGCATCAGACTTATAGGAATCCTTACAGTATGATTCAATGGTTGGCTCGGTTTTGATAGGGAAAGGGAAGGGATTAGGTTGAGGTTGTGATTATGGTGTTAGCCTAGAGGTCATCCCCTGTACTCTTTTATACATCTCTTCCTTCTTCCTGAGCGAATGTCAGCTATAATGTCACTAACATGTCGTTATAGGGTCTTCTCAGACATGAGACCCACTTGCCTGCCAGAGAAGCCATAGGCCCTGAGATAATCATTTATCCAGGCTTTATCACCCATCTTCTTGACAGTAGCAATTTTATCTTCTTCTTCTTCTTCCTTCTTCTTCTTCTTCTTCTTCTTCTTCTCTTATAGTTTTTCCTTAGAAGCTCTCTTTCTCTCTTTTTCCATTTTTTTCTTGACAAGCCACAAGATCGTATCATTGTTGTGAGTAGTTAATCCTCAAGAGAGAATCTCTTGGAGCTTAGGAAAGCTATACTTTCACTCCTAAGCTATTGGCCAGCTTCTTCTTTCTTTCTTCTTCCTTCTTCCTCTAAGGCCAACCTTGTTGCTTCTTCTTTTGTTCAATCCGCAGCAGGGTTGCCTTTTCTAACTCAACCAGCTCCTCTACTGGTAGCAGGAGCACATCTTCACTAGTAGCTCCCAAATTGACAAGTTTGTCAATATCCACCCTTCGTTTGTTGTTGATAGCCTTCTAGTTTGCTATAGCTTCTTTGCTACTTCCAGCTAGTAGCATCCCAGTGGGGAGTCTACTATTCCTTTTTAGCTTTTCCAATATTTCTTCCTCTAGAAGCTCTTTCGCAGTCATCTTCCTCTTCCCTTTAATGTCTTCGGAAGATTGAGACTTGGGAGGTTCATGTGTGGAGGTTTCAGGTTGGGAGGTGGTAATTGGAGCATAAGGTGATGATGGTGTTTGAGTGAGGGGAAAGTTGAGCAAGTTTTCACTATTTACCTCAGATGCAAGTTCAAGGATTGTGTTGGAGCTGTAAAAGATAGTCTATATTATCAACACAATGAAAGTCAACCAAAGTCAACGTCACGGTCAAAGTCAACAAAAGTCAAACCCGGCACGTTCGAGACGAGGAACCGAGACGAGACGTTAAAGATTTAGATGACTAGGAGTTTTATTGTAATAAATATATTTTGTATGAACAAAATATATTTTATCTTGATTTTAGTCATTTTTATGCTTAATATGTAATTTTGATTAATTAGCCTAAGTCTAGGGAGTTAAGTGCAATTAGTGAATATTAGTCTAGACTATAAATAGGTTAATTGTCATTAGGTTTTGGTTAATGGTTTCATGACCAATTGATTGAGGGATTTATTTGTAAACAATATTATTAGCAATCAATAGAGATCAAAGGGGTTTTATTGTGATTATCATATTTTGATCTAATTCTTCATGATTTGATTCAAGTTTGATCATCCTGGAGTTACAATTTGCTCTGATACCAATTAAATTATTTGCCACTTTTAAAAATCAATCAATTAAATCAGACAATTTTTCTTTCTTTGTACCTGCAAAAGAGTCAAACAGGCTTTGTGCCATTGTGAGATTATCTGAGTTAAGATCTTCCGAAGATGACATTTTATTAAGAATTTTGAACAATTAAACGCCCCAAAAATATTTTTCCTAAAATTTTTGAATGATTCTCCCCCGGGAAAAATATTTTTTTAAATGTCACGCTAGAAAATCTTAGCAACTGGGGTCAACTGATTTTTAACGTTGAATATTTTTAATAAATGTTTTAAAATCGTTGAATATTTCTTTATCGATTTGAACTCAATTAATCCCAACTAGTCAAATTTAGTTGATTTTTTTTATAAGCCCAGCCTTCTTTTTTTTAAAAAAAAAATGCAGCCCAATATTTAATTTTTACTAGCCCACTTTCCTTTTTTTAATGAGCCCACACAATTCCCTTAAAACTCAGTCCAATTATAAGCCCAATAGCAATTTAAAAACGTTAGCCCGAATTCTAACCCAATAAGAAAAATAAAGTCCACTAACAAATCTCAACCCAAATCCAACCAAAACCCTAACATATACCCTAACCCTAACAAAATAATTTCAAAACAAAACACACACAAAGTATAGAGAGAGAGAGATGCTGATGCTTCTATATCTCCGGCGAACAATCGCCGCTCCGGCGAGTCTCCGGCCGCGAGTGGTGGCGAGTCAAAGGTCTCTCTGGGTAGATCTTAGTGAGCTGATCATGGCGGTGGTGTTGGTATACCCCAAACCCGAAGATGGTGAAACTGTGGTGGTGGTGGAAGAACTTTGGCGGATCTCCGGTGGCGAGTAGGGTATCCCCGGGTAGACGAACACCCGCAGCTTCCTCTGGTGGCTAGACGACCACCGGCAAGGGTGGCACGTGAGGCGCTCCGGCGAGCACCTGGTGACGTGTCTCCAGATGGATCTCGACCACCTGTTCCCGACGATGACAGCTAGGGTTCAGGCCAACTTCCGGCCACCCATAAATTCACGGTATGTACGATCTATGAGATTCAGGTGATATTTTAAGTTGTTTAAATGTTTCTGCAGGTTTCATTTGATAATAGATGTTCTCTTGATGCATGTATGTTTATCAACAAGAACTAGAGGTATGGGCTTCCGGCGACACGCCGGTGGTTGCTCCGGTGAGTTCTTCTGTGGAATAGGCCTTCGAATGGAGTTGTGGATCTGGATCTTGGCAGCAGTAACGGTGATGGTTCTGGTTGTTGTAGTTTTAATTTTGCTGGTGAAAGTTTTAATTCGCTGGTGAGTTCTTCTGTGAAAGTTTCGCTTGTTGTTGTAGGTGAGTTTAATCGTATAATAGTGGTTTAAATTCGCTGGTGAAAGTTTTAATTTCGCAGCTTGATTTTTTTTTATTTCGCTGATTTTTTATAATTTCGCAGGTTATAGTTTCGCCGAAATAGCTTCGCCGGAATTACAGTTTCGCCCGAATTTCGCCGGAGTTTCGCACGAAACTGTAATTTCGATGGAAACTTTGAACTTTCGTTCAGAAATGTGCTAAATTCGCTGGATGAAGATATTGAAGCTCCAAGAACACCAAGAACACACACACTAGTGTGTGTGAGAGAAACGTCTTCAGATCTGAATTTTTCTTCCAATTTCTTGTATAAAATATGTTGTAGATCAGGAATTCAGTTGTATATCTTCAAATTTGTGGTAAATTGTTGTAGAACTGCTGAATTAATTGTGCTTAGGATGAGATTTGAATTTTCAGATCTACTTTCTCTCTCTAAAAACCCAGTTTCTCTCTCTAAAAATTGATGAACATCTTCAAAATTAGCAACAATTCTTCAATGCATTTGATCCAAAATGGCTCTGATACCAAATTGTAACTCCAGGATGATCAAACTTGAATCAAATCATGAAGAATTAGATCAAAATATTCAAATCGATAAAGAAATATTCAACGATTTTAAAACATTTATTAAAAAATATTCAACGTTAAAAATCAGCTTGACCCCAGTTGCTAAGATTTTCTAGCGTGACATTTAAAAAAATATTTTTCCCGGGGGAGAATCATTCAAAAATTTTAGGAAAAATATTTTTGGGGCGTTTAATTGTTCAAAATTCTTAATAAAATGTCATCTTCGGAAGATTTTAACTCAGATAATCTCACAATGGCACAAAGCCTGTTTGACTCTTTTGCAGGTACAAAGAAAGAAAAATTGTCTGATTTAATTGATCGATTTTTAAAAGTGGCAAATAATTTAATTGGTATCAGAGCAAATTGTAACTCCAGGATGATCAAACTTGAATCAAATCATGAAGAATTAGATCAAAATATGATAATCACAATAAAACCCCTTTGATCTCTATTGATTGCAAATAATATTGTTTACAAATAAATCCCTCAATCAATTGGTCATGAAACCATTAACCAAAACCTAATGACAATTAACCTATTTATAGTCTAGACTAATATTCACTAATTGCACTTAACTCCCTAGACTTAGGCTAATTAATCAAAATTACATATTAAGCATAAAAATGACTAAAATCAAGATAAAATATATTTTGTTCATACAAAATATATTTATTACAATAAAACTCCTAGCCATCTAAATCTTCAACGTCTCGTCTCGGTTCCTCGTCTCGAACGTGCCGGGTTTGACTTTTGTTGACTTTGACCGTGACGTTGACTTTGGTTGACTTTCATTGTGTTGATAATATAGACTATCTTTTACAGCTCCAACAATACTCCCCCTTAGTCTATCATTATCAACGTCTTCATACGAATTCAGCATCGAGAAGTCAACAGTAGAAAGATCTTCAATTTGAATCTTTCTGAATCTGATGAGAAAGATTTTTCATCTCATAAGCTCCCCCTATTTATATGCTCCCCCTTTTCGAGTGCAAGCTTTACATGGATATTGGAACAAGTTTCCCAAATCTCTAATCTTGAGTGCTTCAGAACATGTAGGAGGAGGATTCCTAGCTCGGTATCTTCTGCAAACTTGAGGAACAGGTTCTCTGATCAGGTACACTGCTCAACTGATGATCGGCCATCACTTAAAGCAAAAATCTGAAACACATTTACAAACACAATCTCGACATTTCTAATTAGATCATTTCATTTTAACAAAATAAACCCATGTTTATCTGTGTGTGAAAACAAGCAAACCCGTGTTCGGTTGTACGCAATTTTCTGTGAAATCCATGAAAATGATAAAATTGTAACAGCATAATATGGAAGACCTAAAAAAAATTTGAAAAGAAATTTTATTATATTTTTCTATTTTTATTATATACATGTATTATAACATATTTTATATCTATTATATAGATTTTTGTGTTTTTTTTTTTGTTTTTTTTTAAACCGAGAACTGAATCGATCATGAGATCATATCCTCAAGATATACTTTAGCACAAAGATGAATTTAATCATCGACAAGCAATGAGATCACACGATAACTGAATCTAATCACAGTCTTTATATGATTTTGAAATTCTCAAATAGATCAATAACGATTGCTGATATGTTTGTCCACTTAAACTCATGCCCTATCTTTTTCAACTAGCAGTAAATGATTCGTTAAGGTTCAATTAAATGCTTTAGAATGCTAGGACCCCACAATCATTTGGCAAAAACCCTCACCCAACCTCAGGATTTCTTGAATTTTGTAACGATCTTTACAGAGCAAGGCTTGTGCATTAGTGTGCAAGTGATTATCGACAGAATATTGCATTCTGTGTTGAATTCATTGTTTAGATGATTTGACACAACTTAGACCAAAATGGTGAGAGCTCCAGGTCTATACTCATGTATAACAAAGGAGATGACCATTTAATCATGTGCCGATGAGAGCTCCAGGTCAGTACTATCGTACAGCAGAGGAGATCATCACTCCAGGTCAGTACTTCCGTACAGCAGAGGAGATTAGCACAAACACAAGACACATAAATACACCAATCACGGCTCAAAGATATGGCTTATATGATTTGTATCATGGTGGGTGAAAGATCAATTGTCAATCCAATTTTTGTCAGGACTCAGTTTTTGTGCAGGCCAAAATGATTGCGTAAATCCAGACATCCTTAAGCATATATTTTAATTTAAATCATCTGTTGGATCTAGAGAGGCTGTTGCAACCAAAACCATGTCACTTAGAAGATTTTGAGTACAACATACAAAGGACTTCCGAAGCCAAGTGTGGGACTTCCGAAGGAAGAAGGAGATCTTCCGAAGTCTAAGTGTAAAATACACTTCCGAAGGAAAACTCCAACTTCCGAAGATAAAGAAGTTACTTCCGAAGAATCAAGACTTAAAGACAAAGTTCTGAAGTCAACTTCCGAAGTATAAAGAAGTCCTCAAAGCCTCGGAAGCATAGAAGCATCTTCCGAAGGATAAGTGGCTTCGGAAGAACTTGTTCTTCCGAAGCCAGTTAACCTTCGGAAGACACTTCTATTATCCAGTAGACATAAGTATGGTCTGTCTAACAGTCCGCTGCAAATCTCTGATATACTGCATGGCGTTTTCTCAAAAGCCATGTAGTTGACCATACTTTAATCTACTGTTTACCTTTTTATGTTAAGTACAGTTGCCATCTTTAGTTGGTGACAAAAGGTAAGTCATGGACATGTCATGACTACCATATCTTAGATAATGCTTTATCTAAGATACCTTAACTATAGCATTGTAGTATATGCTTTAGTCGTAGGTTTCCAGCTGGTATCAAGTATAACCGGCTGTAGGATCTAGTATATATAGTTTCTCATTGTAACTCTTGTTGTATGCTTGTAAGTGTCTTGTAATCTTGAGTTGAGAAGTACCTTGAAAATACTCCTGCTTGTTCCCTTGATTACTTATTATATTATTATCAACTCTTGTTAAAGGCATTGCTTCATCTTGTTTGAGTGATATCATAAGTGAGTTTGAGAGAATTACAAGTGTTAAGTGACAAAACCCGATCCTGCAATTGGTATCAGAGCTTTTTAGGCTCTTGATTGTGAGATCTTACCATCCTAATCAACCAGTTTTTCACTCCTCCTTATACCTCACTCAAAAAAAATGGCCCTCATCAAATCTGAAGTTGAAATGGGAACGATGACCAAAGCTCCCATCATCGACCCTGAAAACTTCAGGTCTTGGAGCAGAAGAATGGAAGGCTTCATCAGATACCAAGATAGCAAGATGTGGCAGTCCATCGTTAATGGCCCGTACAAGGCAAAAGTTGCTGGTGGAAACGGTGCCATGATCGAGAAGGCTGTTGAAGACTACTCCGATGAAGACAGGAAGAAGCTTGACATAGACAGCAACGCTGTGACTGTTCTCATGACTGCAATCCCAAACTCCATCATCGTGGGGTTTGAGCATTGTAAGTCGGCCAAAGAACTCTTTGATGCTCTTGCTCAAATGTACTCAAGCTCTAATGATTCAAAGAAGGACTCACTGAAGCAGCAGTTTGAGAACTTCACCTGTGTTGCTGGAGAAACTTTTAGCTAGCAATATTTCAGGTATATGGATCTTATCTCCTACCTCCAATCTGTGGGAATCACTCAAGAACTTAGAGACCTTACCAGAAAGTTCATGAGTGCTCTACCCAATGAGTGGACTTTCTACTATGTCTCCATTAAGAGAACAAAGAATTTAAACACACTCACCATGACCGAACTCTATGGGATCCTTGATGGATACCGTTTGGAAATGGAAAGTAAGAAGGGTCACCAAGCAAGCAGACCCTTGAGCCTTCCTGCTAGCAACGCTTTAATGGTTGCTGAAGGCTCAGGTATCTCCCAGTCTCAGCAGTACCTGTCATACACCCAGCAGCCATCTTGTTCATCTGGGCCTTACATCACATTCCCTGAGACTCCAAGGTCTCATCAAGCTCAGCAAAGCTCCTTTCAGGAGGGCTGTGCGTTTGTCTCAGGGAGTGGACACTCCAATGATCATCAATTCTGCTTTGATGATCTTGAGTGCTTCAGTCCAGATGACATAGAGTATGTGGACATTGTCCAGCAAATGGCTCTTCTAACCTACAGAGCAAAAAAGTTCTTTAAGAGAACTAGAAGGCAATTCCCTCAAAACCCAATCACTAGCAAGTTTGGGTTTGACAAAAGCAAGGCTAAATGTTACAACTGTAACCAGCTTGGACATTTTGCAAGGGAATGCAAGGCTCCCAAGTCTAACCCGGGAACCTCACAGGCCTCCACACATCCTTCTACATCAAAGCCCAACGGGAAGTCAACTGAAACAGCAGCTATGGCTCAAGAAGTTGACTGGAGCTTTATGGTTCAAGATGTGACTCCTGCTCAAGCACTCATGGCAGGAACAGATAAAAACAAGGTATATGAACATCTTTGTACCCCTGCTTGTATTGCTAAGGTTAAATTGTACCAGAACTACAATATGGAAATTAAATCCGATATTGAGTCTTTAAATGTGCTAAAATCTGACTTTAAAAGAGCTGAATCTGACTACCAAAAGAAAATTAAGGAGTTAGAGAAAACTGTATCTCTTTTAAAACATGAACACACCAACTACAAGACTCAAATCAAGGATTTAATATCCAAATTGACTGAGGCTCAAGCCCAGCTTGTCACAGCTGAGGCTCAAGCCAGGAAGTATGCTATTTCCGAGCAAAACTTCCAAGCCATACTTGCATCATCCTCTCACTCCAAACTTTGTTATCAAAACAAAAGTGGGTTGGGAACCAATGAAATTGCTCCACCACACTCTTATGAGTCTATAAGACAGCCAAGGTGTGGTACTGAAGAGCAAGAGGTTCCATCTGTTGACCCACCTTGTAAAGAGTCAAAGAGTGATGCAACTGTGGAGACCATGACCATCACAGGGAAGGAACAGGTAATTGTGCCCTCCCCGGCCAATGATGATCAAACCCTAACCACCAAAGCCAGAAGAAGCAGGGCTAAAGCAGCCAGAAAAACTGCCAAGAAGGTGGCTGAATCCAAGCTGAAGATAGACCCAAAGCAAAAGGGTGTATTCATATCAGCTGGATTTCAGGTGGTTGGACCTTCTGATTCAGGAAAGGAGTATAGTACCAGTACTCCTATCCTACCAAAGGATCAGAAGTTAAGGGGAAAGGTTGCTGATGAGGAGAAAAAGAACAAGAAACAGCAACCCTCTAAATCCCAGAAAATTAACATTGCATGCATAATGTGTGGTCTGCAAAACCACATGGCTAAAGACTGTTACTACAATCCTGCTAGCACACATTATGCAAATAATGTTAAAAGAGAAGGAGTCAGGGAAGGTTTCACATTTGGACCATATCAAATGATTCAAGTGATGAAAAAGGGAAAGCTTGTTTCCGAAGCAAGGCTTCTCTCGGAAGAAAACTCTTCTTCTGAAAGGAAAAAAGGCTTCGGAAGTGAAAGCTGCAAAGACTCACAAAAGAGTCCCCTTGAAACCATCCCAGAAGAAGACTGCTTCGGAAGAAAAGGTAGTGAAGATCTCCTCCGAAAAGAAAGAAGCTTCGGAAGAATGCCAAGCTACAAAAGCTTCATCAAGCTCATCTTCTATGATCAACCAAGGGATGGAATGAAAGATCAAGGAAGATGTTGTAGCCCAAACCTCTTCTTCAAAGACATCTATTGAACCCCCATGCATAAATTTTGGTTCAATCATGTCACTCTCATTGGAAGAACCCAAGACCAACAAGGCTTGGGTTCCCAATCAAAACTGAACCTGAACCCTTCACCCCTGAACCTACACCATCACATCTACCAACTCCTTCACCTCAACCACCTAAACTACCCATCATCCAACCTAAAACCTTAGCCAGAACCCAAACTCCTAAACCGACCCAACAACCAATCAAACCATCCCCTCAGCCTTCCAAACATCTCTCTATGGAGGAATTCAAGGCGATCAAAACTAAGCTCATCAACTGCACTACTCTGAGCGACATCTCCTGTGAGGAGGATTCAGTCAACCTGACTTATGTTGACGGATCCTCAAGTTCCCTCACAAGAGATGAGTTTCTTGATCTGCCCAGAGGAACTTTGGACCAACTGTAAGACTCCTTGGCCTCAATTCAGATACATTGAATGAGGAAGAAAAGAAGCTGAGGAGAAAGCTGGTGACTCTGCTGGACATAAAGAAAGGAGATAGGGTACCAAGACAACCTCTTGTACCCAGAAAGAAGATAGTCCAGTGGAGGTTCGAAGACTCTTCTCACAACTTTGTTGTTGAGAGAGAGAATGGTGAGATTAACAGGCTGAATGCCTCATCTCTGCTACACTTAAGCATATTTAATATTGCTGAGTTAGCAGAGAAACCATTCTCCAACCCTTCAAACTCCGATGTAGCTGCCCACATCAGAAATCATCTAGGCAGCCTTCACATGGCTGAGCTTACTGCCAGAAGCAAGGTCGAAGAGGAGTCAAAACTGAGAGAGGAGGAGGAAAGGAAAGGATCAGCAACCAAAGGCAAAGCCTTTCTTCAAATGGTTGAAGGTCCTGAACTTGAGTCCATAGTTAGATGGGAGTATGACTACAACTCCCGTCAACTAACTCTCTTCAGGGGGTCACAACAAAGGGTACATGTCATTCAAAGTGATAGACTGGATCTCCTATCCACGAATGACTTGTACAAGCTTCTCAGCACCACTTCCGGGAAGAACAGAGAGACAGACAAATATCTTTTGTCCCTGGTGCTGAAAACTTTGAGAAGTAGAAATAAGTGAAGTTTTGGTAGCATCAGCCTAGGGGGAGTTTGTTGGATCTAGAGAGGCTGTTGCAACCAAAACCATGTCACTTAGAAGATTTTGAGTACAACATACAAAGGACTTCCGAAGCCAAGTGTGGGACTTCCGAAGGAAGAAGGAGATCTTCCGAAGTCTAAGTGTAAAATACACTTCCGAAGGAAAACTCCAACTTCCGAAGATAAAGAAGTTACATCCGAAGAATCAAGACTTAAAGACAAAGTTCTGAAGTCAACTTCCGAAGTATAAAGAAGTCCTCAAAGCCTCGGAAGCATAGAAGCATCTTCCAAAGGATAAGTGGCTTCGGAAGAGCTTGTTCTTCCGAAGCCAGTTAACCTTCGGAAGACACTTCTATTATCCAGTAGACATAAGTATGGTCTGTCTGACAGTCCGCTACAAATCTCTGATATACTGCATGGCGTTTTCTCAAAAGCCATGTAGTTGACCATACTTTAATCTACTGTTTACCTTTTTATGTTAAGTACAGTTGCCATCTTTAGTTGGTGATAAAAGGTAAGTCATGGACATGTCATGACTACCATATCTTAGATAATGCTTTATCTAAGATACCTTAACTATAGCATTGTAGTATATGCTTTAGTCGTAGGTTTCCAGCTGGTATCAAGTATAACCGGCTGTAGGATCTAGTATATATAGTTTCTCATTGTAACTCTTGTTGTATGCTTGTAAGTGTCTTGTAATCTTGAGTTGAGAAGTAATATATACAAGTACCTTGAAAATACTCCTGCTTGTTCCCTTGATTACTTATTATATTATTATCAACTCTTGTTAAAGGCATTGCTTCATCTTGTTTGAGTGATATCATAAGTGAGTTTGAGAGAATTACAAGTGTTAAGTGACAAAACCCGATCATGCATCATCATACTGATGTCTACTTTATTCTTCAGGCTGAGTCTACCAAGCATATCATTAAAGAATCTGATTGTTTTTCTTTTATTTACAAATAAAAATAAGATGTAAATCAGATAACAGCATCAGTAACTATCATTTCTCATTTTAAAAACGCAAGTCATGCAAAAACAAGCACTTCAAGAAGATATACAATCATTTCTCAATCATCTCAAATCAAGTTTCCAGTTCTCTTTTTATTTTTATTTACTTATACTCTCCCCCTAAATTTTTATTTTTGCAAACTTTTTTTTATTTTATATTTTTCTATTTTTTTATTTTTATTTTTTATTATTTTTATTATTATTATTATTATTATTATTTTTATTTTTTTTAATTGTTTTTAAACTGTACAAAAATAAAAATTTATCAAAGAAGGTCTTCCAAACTACACTGATATGAAAATAAGAAATGAATTCTCAAGAAATATGCAGTGACTGTGAAGTGAGAACTGTGATAATGCAGATAAAAATCCAGATTGTGAATATAATACCATGACCTTAACCTGTTTGTTCCGCCTCAAATTTGAATTAGAAACAATCCATGTCAATAAACCAGATTACTAACAGTCCTCCTGAATTGTTCCTGTACTCATAAACAGATTAGTTTGAAAGGGGAACCCAGGCCATCATGGTCCTGGAAGTTCCTTTTTCATCAAGATAAGTAACAAGCTTCTGCACACAATTGTTTAAACAATCTGGGATATCTGTATCCTTCTTTTTAATTTGCCAAATTTGTTTTGATTCAATTAAATTGGATTTGAATGAATTAAATTTGGAAAAAAATTTTTGTTTAAGACCAGAAGGAAAAGAATTTGGTTTTGAACCTTTGGTCATTTTCATCTTTGAATCGTGTGAAACCGGCTTCACATGAAAAGGTTTGGATAGAGGGTTTCTCATCCAACCATTTAAAGATGTGTGCTTATTACCTCTTGATCCAAAGAAGCAACTCGTGTTGCCTTTACCGTCTGGAATATTCTTTGTGGACTGTGATCCGGAGAAGCAATTCGGTTTGCCTTTACCATCCGAAACAAGTCTTTGAGGACATTTCTTTACCACATGACCTTCTTTTCCACACTCAAAACAAGCCTTGAATGGCTTTTGATTCTTTGTAGTCCCGTGTGATGCAGGTGGGGATGAGGATTGCTTTGAGCTTGTAGTAGATTCTTGCTTGTTTTGGCATTTGCTATGCTAAACAGGGAATGAGATCTTCACTGATTGACTGGGTTGCTTTGCAATTGGAGAAGAGAACCGTATTGGTCTTGATTCAGCTTTTGGAAGCTTTTGTGACTTGACAATGTTAGGAGACATCTTGATCTGTGAGGAACCAACACACACCTCTGTGATTGATTCATCATCTGAGCTTGTCCAGTCTCGTATACACAGATCTGCTTCCAATGGATCTTGATTGACAGGAATAGGATGTGTTGTTGTTGGAACTTGATGATTAGGTGATTTCGGATTTATCTCTTCTTTCACAACCCTGACAGGCTCAAAAGTAGGAATTTCACCTGCTTTAAACTTATCAAAGAAGTTAGAAGAAATAGTAGATATAGATTTACAAACAACCGGGACTGAACAATCGTTAGCTTGACTGTCAGCATTCGATTTATTGTATCCCATACCAGTTGTAGAATCATAATCATCTCGCACCTCTTTAAGATTCACACCGCTCAAACCTGCATGCAAACTACTATTAGATTGTTCAAACAAATTATTTTTAGGATGAGGTTTGGGAATTGGTGAATAACATAAAGTAGAAGGGGGTGGAACTGAATTAAATACAGTTTCACTATCAGATTTATATCCAATCCCATGTTTCACCCGCGCCCCTTGTTGTTTAGCAATAAGCTCATCCTTTTTCATGTGTGAAAGGGTCCATTTATCAAGCTTTGTTTGAAGCTTTGTCGTTTCAAATTGAGCTAAAACAACCCTTTCTCTCAGAATATTAATTTCAACGTTACGCTCCAAAATGGTTATTCTTAAAAGATCATTTTCAGCCAATGCTTCATTAAGTTTTCTTGAAAAAGCAATTTCATTTTTCTTTAATTCCTGATTGATTGTTTTTAATTCTTTTTCATTTTCCAATAACAATCTGTTTGCCTTATAAATCCCAAATAACCGGATTTTGCATGACGAAGAACACATATCCTGAACAGTCTCGTAAGGAAGACCCATGATAGTTCGTTCTGCAGCTAAGCTCTTTTCACAGTTGCAAACCCATGTGATTTCTTGTTTTTCCTCTTCTTTGACCTTCAGCATCTTGTCAGCCTCAGACTCTTTCTCTCTTTTATCAGCTTTTCTAGCCTTATCATCATCGGTTCTCATAGATTATTTGACACTTTTAAAAATCGATCAATTAAATCAGACAATTTTTCTTTCTTTGTACCTGCAAAAGAGTCAAACAGGCTTTGTGCCATTGTGAGATTATCTGAGTTAAAATCTTCCGAAGATGACATTTTATTAAAAATTTTGAACAATTAAACGTCCCAAAAATATTTTTCCTAAAATTTTTGAATGATTCTCCCCCAGGAAAAATATTTTTTTAAATGTCACGCTAGAAAATCTTAGCAACTGGGGTCAAGCTGATTTTTAACGTTGAATATTTTTTAATAAATGTTTTAAAATCGTTGAATATTTCTTTATCGATTTGAACTCAATTAATCCCAACTAGTCAAATTTAGTTGATTTTTTTATAAGCCCAACCTTCTTTTTTTTTAAAAAAAATGCAGCCCAATATTTAATTTTTACTAGCCCACTTTCCTTTTTTTTAATGAGCCCACACAATTCCCTTAAAACTCAGTCCAATTATAAGCCCAATAGCAATTTAAAAACGTTAGCCCAAATTACTAACCCAATAAGAAAAATAAAGTCCACTAACAAATCTCAACCCAAATCCAACCAAAACCCTAACATATACCCTAACCCTAACAAAATAATTTCAAAACAAAACACACACAAAGTATAGAGAGAGAGAGATGCTGATGCTTCTATATTTCCGGCGAACAATCGCCGCTCCGGCGAGTCTCCGGCCGCGAGTGGTGGCGAGTCAAAGGTCTCTCTGGGTAGATCTTAGTGAGCTGATCATGGCGGTGGTGTTGGTATACCCCAAAACCCGAAGATGGTGAAACTGTGGTGGTGGTGGAAGAACTTTGGCGGATCTCCGGTGGCGAGTAGGGTATCCCCGGGTAGACGACCACCCACAGCTTCCTCTAGTGGCTAGACGACCACCGGCAAGGGTGGCACGTGAGGCGCTCCGGCGAGCACCCGGTGACGAGTGGGGGTGTCTCCAGATGGATCTCGACCCCCTGTTCCCGACGATGACAGCTAGGGTTCAGGCCAACTTCCGGCCACCCATAAATTCACGGTATGTACGATCTATGAGATTCAGGTGAGATTTTAAGTTGTTTAAATGTTTCTGCAGGTTTCATTTGATAATAGATGTTCTCTTGATGCATGTATGTTTATCGACAAGAACTAGAGGTATGGGCTTCCAGCGACACGCCGATGGTTGCTCCGGTGAGTTCTTCTGTGGAATAGGCCTTCGAATGGAGTTGTGGATCTGGATCTTGGCAGCAGTAACGGTGATGGTTCTGGTTGTTGTAGTTTTAATTTCGCTGGTGAAAGTTTTAATTCGCTAGTGAGTTCTTCTGTGAAAGTTTCGCTGGTTGTTGTAGGTGAGTTTAATGGTATAATAGTGGTTTAAATTCGCTGGTGAAAGTTTTAATTTCGCAGCTTGATTTTTTTTTTATTTTGCTGATTTTTTATAATTTCGCAGGTTATAGTTTCGCCGGAATTTCGCCGGAGTTTCGCACGAAACTGTAATTTCGCTGGAAACTTTGAACTTTCGTTCAGAAATGTGCTAAATTCGATGGATGAAGATATTGAAGCTCCAAGAACACCAAGAACACACATACTAGTGTGTGTGAGAGAAACGTCTTCAGATCTGAATTTTTCTTTCAATTTCTTGTATAAAATATGTTGTAGATCAGGAATTCAGTTGTATATCTTCAAATTTGTGGTAAATTGTTGTAGATCTGCTGAATTAATTGTGCTTGGGATGAGATTTGAATTTTCAGATATACTTTCTCTCTCTAGAAACCCAGTTTCTCTCTCTAAAAATTGATGAACATCTTCAAAATCAGCAACAATTCTTCAATGCATTTGATCCAAAATGGCTCTGATACCAAATTGTAACTCCAGAATAATCAAACTTGAATCAAATCATGAAGAATTAGATCAAAATATGATAATCACAATAAAACCCCTTTGATCTCTATTGATTGCTAATAATATTGTTTACAAATAAATCCCTCAATCAATTGGTCATGCAACCATTAACCAAAACCTAATGACAATTAACCTATTTATAGTCTAGACTAATATTCACTAATTGCACTTAACTCCCTAGACTTAGGCTAATTAATCAAAATTACATATTAAGCATAAAAATGACTAAAATCAAGATAAAATATATTTTGTTCATACAAAATATATTTATTACAATAAAACTCCTAGTCATCTAAATCTTCAACGTCTCGTCTCGGTTCCTCGTCTCGAACGTGCCGGGTTTGACTTTTGTTGACTTTGACCAAGACGTTGACTTTGGTTGACTTTCATTGTGTTGATAATATAGACTATCTTTTACAGCTCCAACAGATTGCATCTGTGATAATTATATCCTTAAATAGAGAAAATAACCCTTTTGCAGCTTGTATCTCAGCTTTGGATTTGAAGCTATTCTTCCAAAGCTTTGACTTCAGCTTCGGAAGTCTGTGGGATTACATTATCTGTCCCAACTGTTTCATTTGTTGGGCCATCAGTCCTCATTTCCCCTTCGAATTCAATATTAGGTTTAATGTGGACCTTAGGTTGACCAACTTCTTTGATAGTGGTAGAAGGTGCATTCAACCTTTGGAACTCTTCAGCTCCAAAGTATGTCACAGCAACATTCGGACTTGGCTGTTCAATAGAAGGTCCTATCAGGAACTTGAAAAAGAACTTATTTAGATCTTTGAGCATCCTTGGGTCCACTTGAAGAATGATTGGAGGAAGCTCAGGGAAAAATGTTGCTTGCTGAGCAGGGTATCTAAAAGTCAAAGTAGAAAGAGCTAAGCTTTGTGGTTCCTCATGTGCTTGTCTCTAAATACCTCCCCCTTTTTGGTAGCATCATCTTGAGAGCTTGATAAGCTAGAGGAACAGGTCAAAGAGACTTGAATTGGTACATGCCTAACAAATCTCTCAGTCTGTTTCTCAACTAGTTTGGCCTTGAGATTTTCAATCTTAAGTTGTTGAGTGGCAGACCTATCCTCTAAAGTCTTAACCCTGGATTCAAGGTTTGAGACTTTAAAAAACAATTCTCTTATAGTGAGTTGCATACTTTCCTCATCTTCTTTAGAAGAATCACAAGGAGATGAGGTAACATACCTAGTATGTTTATCCTCACCACCAGATGTGGTTTCTTGGCGCTCTAGTTTCCCCTATCTAATGATGTCTCTTTCAGAGTCATCAAAAGGCACGGTTGCCGTAAATTCAATCTCAGATATGTTACCACTATCCTGAAGGCTAGTGAGGCACCTTCAGTAGTGGCAGCAGAATCTATATGAGTCACCTCCACGCCAGTGGAACTCACCTTAGTTGAGGTTTGCTGATGGGGGCTAGAGATCAGAGGTCTCTCTAGGCTCAGCTGATCCTTAAGAAGGTGTTGTGTATCAACCTCATGGCCTTGGAGAGACATAATCTCATCATCAGTTCCTATTAAAAGATCAGTAAAGGATATGGAAGTTATTCCTAATGACTCGAGACCTTGATCAATGTCTAATGGCATTGAGCCTATGAGAGGGTTGTCCCTTTTTGGCTGTTCAATAGAGTATAGAGACTCATCTTGAGGGTTTTCAGCTGGGGTTAGGGGATCATGGGATTGAGACTGAGGAGACTCAATCCCTATATTAAGGTCAATTGTAAAGGAAGGTGGAACCTCGGACTGAGTAGGAGCCCATGTTTTGACTCTAGTCTTTTTGGATTGAATAGGGGGAACTTGTTCAATCAGAGGAGATTGAATAAGGGTTTGTTTGGAACATCTCTGATAAGTGATTTTGATGGGGTGGGAAAGTAGATTTGGCATTGTGAGGGTTAATGCTGGTGTGGGTTCATCAATTGTGGGGTTAACATGGATGTCACCAGGAGCCATTGGCTCAATCATACCTGGAAGAAGCTCAGTGTGTCTTCCAGCAAAGTTGGTGGACACCCTCTTCAGGACCTTGAAGATGGTCAGCCTCATGTGAAGGAAAGGTAGAGCAGCTGCACAGACAAGCTTGCTCTGCTCCAGCTCAGAGTGGATGATGTGCTAGATGAACCGGGGATACATATAGAATGTTTCCGTTGAATGTTCCCCATGAGATTGGTCAGCACAAACCTTGAATGGTTGAATCTAAGGCTTTTTACCAACCCGTGAACTAGGCATCCTAGTTCATAGGGAATTTGATTCCATCCCCAAGACTTGTTAGACAGGCAGTGAAGGACTATATGAAGCAGGAACTTCCAAATGTAAGAGAAATTGAACTTGTACATAGTTGACCTACTCACATTACCACCATATTGTTGGGTTTGTTGGACACTTTATTAAAGTTGTTTAACCTCTTAAACATGAAAAAACAGCGAAATAAAAGCATAATAATATGTTTTATAAACTGAAATTTAAAGCATATTATTTAACATCAACAAACTCAAGAACAAAGGATCAAATATATGTGAAAGAACTAGCTATCAAGCATAAAATAACAACCAAATACAAACTCATGAAACTACCTTTCAAGAGCTGCCAGAAAACGTGAGAATGAGGAAGGGAATGAAGTTCTTGAACGACCAAAACACCAAGGAAGGTGTCCTCAAGCTTGCATACCCACAAGCATCAAGCAAACACCTTGTTGCTAGGATTTGAACACCAAAAACGACCCAAAAAGCTGCTGAAAACCCCTTTTCAGCCGTGAGCTTCTTCAAGAATGGAGAGACTTTTTGTGTCTTTTGGTCTTTGCATGTAAGCGAGAGGAAGAGATGGAGTGTGGGACTAGTTACTAATGTCTACTTCCAAGACAAAATAAAATGAACCAACCCCCACCAAGGAGCGGCCGAATTATTGGTTCAAAATAGGTTTTCCCTCCCAATTTTTATCTCCCATTTAATTGTAACTAGTTATTAAATATGTTATGTAATTAACCTTTTAATTATATAACTCATACACACTATTATTATTTGATGTTATTTAACCAACTTAAATAACATTACAAATATGAACCATGAACAAAATATCCTTATAAGTTGTTCCATCTCAAATACAATTTATTTATAAAACCCACTTTTCTAAATTGGTGTAATTATTTAATTGCATGATCATATCATCAATTAAATAATTATTGATGTTTGCTAAGCTTGTTATTGGGTATGACCCGACTTGGATCATAACGTACCAACCATATCAATATTCTATGTGTCTTGGGCATAAAGAATCCAACAATCTCCCACTTGCACAAGATTCATAGAAGATTGATGCAATCAGTAAATACCGCCTAACAACGGTTTACTACCCTTAATACGCATGACTAAAAGCCATTCAATAACATCATCCCCTTCAAGTATCCAACTTGAAATGATTTAGGTGAATCAATCATTTATCCTTTTGTTACAGATGTCATGTTAAATCCAAGGACACAAAATGATCATTCCTTGTTGATTTAACTTGCTTAGGCCTTAGACATCTTGCTCTCAACGAATAAGAGGAACAAATTCCATCTTGACTACATACGTTTCTCACAATCACCTTGTGTTACACCTGAACATAGCCTTATGTACTATCCATTATTTCAGAGTAGTGAAGAACTAGCTCAAGGTATAACACTTTGGTGAATATCAAAACCCAATATGTATCTCACGTCGGAGGATACCAAATGATATTCATCTTTACTCAAATTTACTTATAATCAATCAAGAAGATTTCATATAGTAAAATTTGAGACGTGGGTCTGTCCAATATTCGTATCCCACAAATATCTGTGAACCTTGGCAGCAACCAATTGCTTTATATTCATGCCTTTTGAATATCCACCATTCCATATTCATAATAGTCTTACGTTCATATTTGTTCCCACAAACATGACCGACTACAGACATTTAGAATAATAAACATATTCATGGATGTATACATGCTAAAAGGAACATAACTCAGAATATCATAAATATATGAAAGAGTTAAATATTACATTGTTCCAAACTTTTAAATACTAAACAGATCAATTCCAATCACTAGAATATCGAAATCCTAAGGCACAAGAATGACTTTCATGCTTTGCCCTTTCAAGGAGCTTCGTGAGTGGATCCGTAATGTTTTGATCGGTGTAAACTTTACGAATACATATCTTTCCTTTTTCAACTTCATCCCTTATGTAGTTGAATCTCCGCTCAATGTGTCTAGTCTTTTGATGTGCACATGGTTCCTTGATTTGAGCAATCGCACCATCGTTATCACAACAAGTTTCTAGGGGGTCTTGAATGGTAGAGACCACCCCTAGATTGGCAATAAATTTCTTTATCCATGTAGCTTCCTGAGCTGCTAATGAGGCGGCTATGTATTCAGATTATGTAGAGGATAATGCTACCACATCTTGTTTTGAACTCTTCCAGGACACTGCTCCGCCGTTCATAATGAAGACATACCCCGATTGTGATCGAGAATCATCTCGATCAGTTTGGAAACTCGCATCTGTGTAACCTTTTACAACGAGTTCCTCCTCATCAGATCCGTATATTAGAAACATATCCTTAGTCCTCCTAAGGATTTCAATATATTTTTAATATCCATCCAATGGCTATTACCTGGATTCTGTTGATATCTGCTTGTCATGCTTAACACGCATGGCACGACCGGTCTAGTGCATATCATCACATACATGATGGATCCTATAGCAGACACATATGGGATGTCCTTCATTCGATCTTGCTCATCCTTTGAGCTTGGATATTGAGATGTACTCAATATTGTCCCTCTTTGAATAGGTACCATACCTTTCTTAGAGTTTTCCATCTTTAACCTTTTCAAGATTTTATCAATATATACACTTTGGTTTAAACCTATCAACTGCCTCGATCTGTCCATATAGATCTTTATTCCCAAAATATAGGCGGCTTCACCGAGATCTTTTATGGAAAAACAACTTCCAAACCAGGTTTTAACACCTTCCAAGGTTGGAATATCATTTCCAAAAAGTAGTATGTCATCAACATACAATACTAAGAATGTAATTATGCTCCCACTAGCCTTCTTATATACACAAGCCTCGTCAGCGTTCTTGATGAAACCAAATTTCTTGATCTCTTCATCAAAACGTTGATTCCAACTTCTCGATGCTTGTTTCAATCCATAGATTGATCTCTTTAACTTGCATACTTTATTAGGATGTCGTGGATCGACAAAACCATCAGGTGAACCATATGGACAGTCTCTTCGAGATGTCCATTAAGAAAAGTGGTTTTGACATCCATTTGCCAAATCTCATAGTCATAATATGCAGCTATGGCAAATAATATCCTAATTGACTTTAGCATTGCCACAGGTGAGAAGGTTTCATCAAAATCAACCCCTTGAGTTTGAGTGAAACCTTTTGCTACAAGTCTTGCTTTATAAGTATCCAAGTTTCCATGCATATCCGTTTTTTCTTGAAAACCCACTTGCATCCAACCAGTTTGGAGTTAAGTGGAGGGTCAACCAATTCCCAAACTTGGTTGTCATACATGGATTGCGTCTCTACGTTCATGGCTTCCAGCCATTTGTCATAATCCGAATTGGACATTGCATCATGGTATATAGTTGGCTCATCGGAGTCAACAACGTAGCATCCATTCATGAAAAATCCATATCTTTCAGGTGGAATGCTAACTCTACCAGATCTGCCAACGTTTTGTGTGCATTGATCAACCTCTTGATCATCATCAACAACCTCTTGTTGATTGCTAGTGTCAACCAAACGTGTATCGGCTTGTGGATCTTGAACCTCATCAAGTTTCACTGTTCTATATGTCATTCCTTCCGTAAGGAACTTAGCTTCCAAGAACTCTACCTTTCGAGCAATAAATACCTTTTGCTCTGTTGGATCAAAGAAGTAGTATCCTATACAGTCTTTGGGATATCCAACAAATATACACTTAGTGGATTGACTTTCCAACTTATTTTGGGTGTTTAGCCTAACATAAGCTTCACAACCCCATAATTTTAAATATGATTGCGATGGAACTCTTCCATGACATATTTCAAAAGGTGTTGAATCCACTTTCTTGGTCGGGGCCATATTCAAAATACGAGCCGCGGAGAGCAATGTGAAACCCAGGATGATAGAGGTAGTGAGCTTATAGCCATCATAGATCGAACCATATCCAATAGGGTTCGGTTTCTCCTTTCAGACACACCATTATGTTGTGGTGTTTCGGGTGGAGTAAGTTGTGAGACGATCACACAACTTCTTAGATAATCCTGAAAAGCCTCACTAAGGTATTCACCTTCTCTATCTGAACAAAGAACTTTGATAGATTTGTTGAGTTGATTTTCTACTTCATTTTTGAAGATTTTGAACATTTCAAAAGCTTCATATTTATGTGTCATCAAGTACACATAACCATAACGACTGAAATCGTCGGTAAAGGTAATGAAGTATCTTTCACCATTTGTTGTCATTGTCTTAAAAGGACCACATACATCCAAATGTATGATTCCCAATAAGTCTTTTGCCCTCTCGTTAGTACCACTAAAGGACGACTTAGTCATCTTACCTTGTAAACAAGATTCACACTTATCAAATGAACCATTTTCATTTGTTTTCAAAAGACCATTCTTTTGAAGTGTTTGAATCCGATTCTTGTTTATGTGACCAAGACGACAATGCCAAAGATATGAATCACTTAAACCCATTTTAAGTTTTTTGGTGCTTGTTTGGTATAATGAGTTATTAAAGAACGAATCATCATGAACCAATTCATAGATACCATTAAAAGGCATAGCCTTAAAATAAAATACATCATCCATACAAACATAAATACCATTGTTTACAAACTTTAATTCATAACCACATTGTTTTAAAAGGGAAACAGAAATTATATTCCTAGTCAAACTAGGAGCATACAAAATGTTCTTAAGAACAACTTCCAAACCATTTGAAAGTTTCAAAATATAGTCTCCTTGGGCTTCGACATCAACTTTTGCTCCGTTGCCCATGTAGAGACTTGTGTCTCTCTTCTTGAAGTGCTTATTTCTTTTGAACCCCTGCAACAAATTGCAAAGATGAGTTCAACATCCGGTATCCAATACCCATGTGTTTGAAGAAATAACATTTAAACCAATATGAATCATGAAAGTTGTACCTGAGGTTTGCCCAGCATCCCTCTTGTTTCTCAACTCTTTAAGATAGGTTGGACAATTCCTTTTCCAATGTCCTATCTCACCACACTCAAAGCATGGATCGTTCTCCGTTACTTTAGGCTTCTTAAGCTTAGTCTTTGGAGATTCCGCTTTAGCCTTTCCCTTCCCTTTGCCTTTGATGTACCCCTTTCCTTTGGAAACATTTTCCATGGGATCGGGGAATGGCCTTTTCTTATTGCATCCCTCACTGATCGAGAGAACATGTAGAACCTTTCTACCCATCCCTACCTCAGTTGTTTTGAGCATTGCGTGAAGCTCACCAATGCTCTTGTCCCACCCGTTCATATTGTAATTCATTATGAACGTCTCAAACCTTTTAGTTAGGCCATTAAGGATCAAATTTGTGTCCAACTCCTTTGAGACGGGACAGTTAAGCCTCTCAAGGCGATCAATGTGGCTTTTCATCTTAAGTACATAAGATGATACCGATTGGGTTTCTTCCATGCGACACGCGTGAAGCGCTCGAACCGTTTCGAAGCGCTCTACTCTAGCTTGTTGAAGGAAAATTTCCTTCAACTGGGTAATCATGTCATATGCCCCATGATGCTCCAAATCCTTTTGGAGTTCGGGAATCATAGTTCCTAACATGAGGTAGGAAACCTGCATGGAATCCTTAGTATACTGAAGCCAATCGTTATAGGCCTCAACATCCTCGGGGTCGGGTTGGTCAGGAATAGGATCGTCAAGGACATAGGCCTTTTTCTCTTGCTTGAGAACAATTCTCATGTTTCGAAACCAGTCCATAAAGTTATTATGGTTAAGATGATCCCTCTCTAAGATAGTTCTCAGCGATAGGGTATGGACGGTCGGGGTGGTAGTTTTATTGTTTGCGGACATTTCTACAATAATCAACAAAGTTCATATTAGTATTTCTGAAATATTAAATTTTAATCGTTAATACCCTTTTATGTCTCATTGACAATTAATAATTAAAAGCTAGAATCCAACGTTACATTTAAATGATGGTTAGGTGACCTTTATCTCATTATTTAAATTCACAAGGTAGTCAACACATGACAATTGCAACCTTTTGCAACTTCTAGCCTTATGGGATCGGTTAAACATCTTATGTTTAGTTGGCATGTAAAATCCCATCAACACCATTTTACGCCATGCTTCGATGACCCTATGCACATGGTTTCCAATTCAAGTCGTCCTAGTTACACACACGTGTGAGTTTACACATACAAGTGGTTAGGTGACCTTTATCCCACAAATACGTTAAGCCCACCTCAAACACACAAGTTCCCTAAAAGTGGTTAGGTGACATTTATCCCACAAATAGTTCTCAAGTGATTCGAGTGTCGTGTAAAAGGATGGTGTTAAACTTGTTTCCAAAGAGATTTTAGTTTTCATCAATTCTAGTTTTGAAAACTCTATGTGCCTTGTATTCGCATGCTTTCAAATACATGGTACCCTATGGTTCTCTTTTTAGTAAAACCCCTTTTATTAAAATCATTAATCTTTTTAATAACTTTTTATTAATCACTTAATGATAAGGAACCATAAAATTTTCAGCTTGTTTTGTTTGTTAATTAGTTTGTCATGCATATCCATATATCAAACAACAATCATAAAACAAACAACCAAACAAGCATAATCATACAATCACAAGTGCATAACCATAGCCACTAAGTTGACTACACTTGTTTGCCATCACAAGTATTGTCATTTGGTCTTTCCTAAGGGTTAATAACAACACATAAGATAGGATCTCTAAAGATCTCCACTTGAAGTTGCATCCAAATGCTTCAAGTTCTTCTCTTTGTGCCTTCTTTTTGTGCTTCCAACTTGTGCATCTTCTTTTACAAAATTTATATCCTAATACAATTTTTTTAATAAAAGAAAATACACCTAATCTATTTATTACATCACCATTGAATGAATAAATAAATTACAACCATATACAAGCACAAAAGAATAAATAATACAACCAATAATGAATGAAATTAACCAAAAATTCATCCAAAACCAAAGCAACACAAGGTCAAGGCTAGGTTATGCACTAATATTAAACAACATATTCAACATTCAAGAACCAAAATAAATCCCCATTTAACCCAAAATTTTCGGCCAACATAAACCAAGAATTTAGGGTTTTTGTCCAAACAAAAATAATCAACCATTTGACATTTATCTTTCAAGGTTTAATCATAAGCATGTAAGATATAACCTTGAAAGATTGGGGATTTATTATATCATCACAAAACAGCCCCTATTAGGTTGTTTAAGTCCCATAAAACCAATTTTACAAGGACTTTAGAAGCTAGGTTTCCACATATCCGGCTCTAGATGCCATTGTTGGGTTTGTTGGACACTTTATCAAAGTTGTTTAACCTCTTAAACATGAAAATGCAGCGGAATCAAAGCATAATAATATGTTTTAACATCAACAAACCCAAGAATAAAGGATCAAATATATGTGAAAGAACTAGCTATCAAGAATAAAATAACAACCAAATAGAAACTCATGAAACTACCTTTCAAGAGCTGCCAAAAAACGTGAGAATGAGGAAGGGGATGAAGTTCTTGAACGACCAAAACACCAAGAAAGGTGTCCTCAAGCTGGCATACCCACAAGCATCAAGCAAACACCTTTGTTGCTAGGATTTGAACACCAAAAACGACCCAAAAAGCTGCTGAAAACCCCTTTTCAGCCATGAGCTTCTTCAAGAATGGAGAGAGTTTTGTGCCTTTTGGTCCTTGCATGTAAGAGAGAGGGAGAGATGGAGTGTGGGACTAGTTACTAATGTCTACTTCCAAGACAAAATAAAATGAACCAACCCCCACCAAGGGGCGGCCGAATTATGGGTTCAAAATGGGGTTTTCCCCCCAATTTTTATCTCCCATAAATTGTAATTAGTTATTAAATAAGTTATGTAATTAACCTTTTAATTATATAAATCATACACACTATTATTATTTGATGTTATTTAACCAACTTAAATAATATTACAAATAATACCCATGAACAAAATATCCTTATAAGTTGTTCCATCTCAAATACAATTTATTTAGAAAACCCACTTTTCTAAATTGGTGTAATTATTTAATTGCATGATCATATCATCAATTAAATAATTATTGGTGTTTGCTAAGCTTGTTATTGGGTATGACCCGACTTGGATCATAACATACTAACCACATCAATGTTCTATGTGTCTTGGGCATAAAGAATCCAACAAATATCCCATCTAGATATATGTGTCATCTAGGTCTAATTTGGGGAATTCTGTAGGAGCGCCCTCATCATGAAGCTCTAGATGCTCCCTGATAATTTATTCAGAAATGATCAGAATTGACCACAAATGCTCGTCCTAATAACCCTAACTATGTTTAGGGTTTCAATCTGACCATTTCCCCAAAATTTGGCCATGTGGTTCAAAAAAATAATAGGATTGACAGTTAGGGCAGTGTAGCAGGTGGATTGGGTAAGGAAGGAGATGATTTCAGAGAAGTCAGCATCCTTGGAAGAGTCAAGGAGTGCGACTTGATTGTGCTAAGGGTTTAGTGCCATTGTTCCAGAAAGTTACAGAAGAAAAAATCTAATTTAGGGTAAATTGAGGACGAAAGAATCTTAGGGCAGTGAAATTGGTAAAAGGATTAAGGAAATGAGTTAGAAGTATTTAAATGGGTGAAAGGTGCCGGATGGATAAGGTGAAGTGATGGTTTGGGGTTTGACTTGACAAGGGCGGTAAGGTTAAATCTATTTAAAATATTCTGACATCATTAATAAAATTTTTACCTTTTTAGAGCGTGTGGGCCAAAAGATTTCCGTTACAGAGTAAAGCTTTCTTCCGGGTGTAAGGTTCTTCCGTAGGTATTCTACTTCCGAAGCCAATCTTACTTCTGAAGGTAAATTTATCCTAAAATTTACTTCCAAGAGTAAGAAGGTCTTCCGAGGGAAGAAGTTTTCAAGCTTCGGAAATAGATTTGATATCACATCAAACTTTCTTCCGAGGCTAAAACTCTTCGGAAGATAAAACTAACCTTGGAGGAACTTTCCTTCTGAAGATGAATAATATATCTTGTGAGGGTTAATTTCTCTTCGGAAGAACTTACACTTAGTAAATTTTGAAGAAAGACTTTTTGTAGTACGGCTTAGATTATATTGATAAAGACAATACACATTTTAAAAAAGTTTTCAAATGTGATAAACTAATCAATGTTTATCATCCCAATAGCCGTAATAAGATACTTAAATCTTTGTTCATCAAATGCTTTGGTGAACAAATCAGCATATTGTTTATTTGAATCAACTTTGACTAGTTTAATCAGATTTTTCTCATAAATATCTCTAATGAAATAATACCTGATGTCAATGTGCTTTGTCTTGGAGTGCTTGACATGATTTTTAGTAATGTAGATAGCACTCTTGTTAATGTGCATAGTACTCATAAAGTTGAATCCATAGTCTATCATCTGGTTTTGAATCCACAGCAGCTGATCACAGCAACTAGTAGCAGCAATGTATTCAACTTCAGCATTAGATATTAAGACACAAGATTGCTTATTGCATTACCATGAGATGATACTTCCACCAAGAAATTGGCATCCTCTTGATGTTGATTTCTTGTTGATGTTGCAGCCACCATAGTCACTATCAATGTAACCATAGAGATTGAAATTGGTGTTCATTGGATACTAGAGACCAAGTTTAGGTGCTCCTTTGAGGTATCTAAGGATTCTCTTGGTAGTAACTAGGTGAGACACCTTTGGAGCAGCTTGATATCTTGCGCAGATGCAAGTTGCAAACATGATATCAGGTCCACTTGCTATGAGGTACACCAGAGATCCAATGTATGTCCAATACTGATGTTGATCAGTATCCTCCTCCTTAGAGTCTGGACAAAGATTGTGATTTCTGGGTATAGCAGTCTTTGCTGGCTTGCAATCTTTCATCTCAAATCTCTCTAATATGTCATTGACATACTTAGATTGATTGATAAAGAACTCGTCTTTTATCTGCTTCACCTGAATTCCTAGGAAAATGTCCATTTTCACACGGAGCTCATCCCAAACTTCTTCTTCATAAAGCTCTCAAAGTCTTTACACATTCGGTCATTTGAGGAACCAAATATGATGTAATCAACATAGACTTGTACGAGCAAAATGTATTTCCCAGACTTTCTTATGAATAAAGTCTTATCAATGGTACCTCTTATGTATCCATTCTTCAGGAGAAACTAAGACAATGTCTCATACCACAGCCTAAGTGCCTGGTGCAACCCATAGAGAGCTTTATCCAGTTTGCACACATAGTTGGGGTGTTGTGGGTCTTCAAATTTTGGAGCCTGGCATATATAGACTTCCCTATCTATATCCCCATATAGAAATGCACATTTAACATCTAGCTGGTAGATAGTAAATTCTGGGATGCAACATAAGCAAGAAAGATCCTCACTGCCTTAGGTCTTGCAACAGGTGCAAAGACATCAGTGTAATCAATTTCTTCCTCTTGAGTGTATCTTTGAACTACCAGTCTTGCCTTGTTCTTGATGATTAAGCCTCTATCATCTCTCTTGTTCCTAAATACCCATTTTGTGCCCATTTGTACTTTACTAGATGGTAATGGACATAGGTTCCAAACCTTTTGTCTTCTGAATTAAAGTAATTCCTCTTGCATTGATTCAATCCAACTACTATCTTTCAAGGCTTCTTCTACCTTCTTGGGCTCCATTTGAGATAGAAAGCATGAGTACAAGCAGGCATTCCCATTGTGAGTTTGTCCCCTTGTTCTCATGCTTTCAAAGACATCTCCAATGATGTTCTCAACTGGATGAGTGTTATGAATCCTGAGCCTGGGGATCATATCCAGTTGCAGGGATAGATCTAAATTGTAAAAGTTTGGCTCAAGGTTTTAAACACTTCGTCTAGATCTAAATTGGAAAAGTTTGGTTCAAGGTTTTAAACATTTGGTCTGGTTGATGTTTCACACTCATTTAATGAGGACTGATTGAATGAAGGATAAACAGCATCAAGTATTAGTTGGTTGTGAAGTAGCATTAACAATAGTCTGTTCCTTCAAAATACTACTTCCATCAGTTTGGTGTTGCGTGTCGTCACCGGATGAGTTTGATGCTCACTTAGTTGATAACTTATTGAAGCTCCACTGGTTCCTGAGATAGTTATGCTATCAGATCTGCCAATTATGGGAGCTTGATTTTCAGCAACTCTTAGAGAACTTGGAAGAGGTTTGGGTAACTCAAACAGTTGGTCATCTTCAGAATCACTTTGAGTACCTATTCCAGGTGAAACATTCTCACAAGAGAGTTTAGAATAGTTTGGAAACAATTCTAAATAAAAAATATGATCAAGGCCATTCCCCTTAACACAAGGAGTGTGCTCATTAACAACAATGTTGGATGATTCGTCAAATTTATGATTATTAATTTTATACACTCTATAGGCAATAGAGGTAGAGGATTATCCAACAAAGATAGCATCATCTGGCTTTTCAGCAAATTTTACCAAATTTTCCTTTGTGTTAAGTATGGTACACCTGCTGCCAAAGGACCGAAAAAGCCAATAAACGGTGGCCTCTTGTTCTATAACTCATAAGGGGTTTTTCCATGCGGCTTAACTATAAGAACTCTATTCTGCACATAGCATGCAATGTTGACTGTCTCTACCCAGAATGTCAGAGGTAGCTTTGAAGCAGCTAACATAGTTCGAGCAGCTCAATAAGTGTCCTATTTCTCCTCTCAGCAACACCATTTTGTTGAGGAGTTCTAGGAGCACTATATTGTCTGGCAGTCTCTTTTGAGTTACAAAATGAGTCAAGAACTTAATTCTTAAAATCAATCCCTTGATCACTTCTAATTATCTTAACCTTATGATCAATTGGATTCCCTATATTAAGAATAAAAGATTTTAAAATTTCAGCAGTTTCATCTTTAGTTCTTAAAAAGAATACCCATGTAAATCTAGTAAAATCATTAACAATCACAAGGCAGTATGATTTCATTTCAATGCTCATTATACTTGTGGGACCAAATAGATCCATCTGCAATAAGTGTAATGGTGTGGTGATAGAGTTAATTTCTTTGGATTTGTGAGATGCTCTATGTTGCTTTCCTTTCAGACATGTAACATAGTTATCTCTACAAAAACATTCCTTTTTACGCACACCATGTACCAAGTTATTTTTAACCAATTTATTCATGGTTTTAAATTGACATGACACATACGTTTATGCCATAAAGTTAACTTATCACCATCAGCTTTGGAAAGAAAGCATGATACTTCACCCAATGGGGAAGCATTGTTCATTTCCAGCTTGTACATATCCCCTTTTCTGAGAGATCTAAGAAGCACCAATTCCTGAGAAATTGTCATCCCAGGTTTGAGAATAATGCACTCATGTTCTGTGAAAAGCATTTGGTGCTTTTGATCATAAAATTGAGAAACACTTAAAAGATTATATTCAAGCTGTTTGACAAAGTTTACTTTGTTGACTGTTAACTTGTCATTGGATACCATTCCTCAGCCTGAAATGTATCCTCCTGTCTCACCTCCAAATTGAACATGACCTCCATCAAAATGTTGAAATTGTTGAAGAAGAGATATGTTCCCAGTCATGTGCATAGAGCATCCACAGTCTACAATCCACACATTGTTATTCTTGTCACGTGGATGTCCCTGCACATAAGGTGAAAAGTTAGTTATGATTGGAAACCCAAGCCTTGCTGGTAGTGGGTTTTGCCAATGAGGATGACATAATTGAACCAAAAGGCATGGGAGAGAAATCAATAGATGTATGTGAAGAAGAGGTTTGGGTTGTAGTATCTTCTTTGATCTTCCATTCCATCCCTTGGCTGATTAGTGTAGATGAGCTTGTTGACGCTTGAGCAGCATGTCATTCTTCCGAAGCTTCTCTCTTCTCAGAAGAAGCCTTCACCACCTTTTCTTCCGAAGCAATCTTCTTCTCGAAAGGTTTCAAAGGAACTCTCTTGTTCTTTTGAATTTTCTTTGGATTAACTTCCGAAGCTATTTTCCCTTTGGAAGAATGAGTCTTTTCCAAAAGCAACTTTGCTTCGGAAACAAGCTTTCTTTTCCTTATCACTTGAACCATATGATAAGTTCTAAATGTGAAACCCTCCTTGACTCCTTCTTTCTTAACATTATTTGCATAATGTGTGCTTGCAGGATTGTAGTAATAATCTTTAGCCATATGGTTTTGCAAACCACATATTATGCATGCAATGTTAATCTTTGGGGAATTTGAGGACTGTTGTTTCTTGCTCTTCTTGTCTTCATCAACAGTCATTCCCTTTAACTTCTGATCCTTCAGCAGGACAGGAGTGTTGGTACTACACTCATTTCCAGGATCAGAGTTTCTAACCACCTGGAATCTAGTTGAAATGAACACACCCTTTTGTTTTGGGTCTATCTTTAGCTAGGATTCAGCCATTTTCTTGGCAGTTTTTCTGGCTGCCTTAGCCCTATTACTTTTGCCTTTGGTGGTTAGAGGTTGATCATCACAAGTGGACATGGGTTGATTTACCTGGTTCTTTCCTGTGATGGTCTCCATATTATATCATCCTTCAACTCATGGGGTGGTGGGTCTACACTTGGAACCTCTTGCTCTTCAGTCCCACATCTTTCTTGTCTAATAGACTCATAAGAATGTGGTGGAGCAATTTTATTGATTCCCAACCTACCTTTGTTTTGATAACCAATCTTTGAGTGGGAGGATGATGCAAGAATGGCTTGGAATTTTTCTCAAAAATAGCATGCTTTCTTGCTTGAGCCTTAGTTATTACTAGCTGGGCTTGAGCCTCAGACAATTTGGACATTAAATCTTTGATTTGAGTCTTATAATTGGTATGTTCATGTTTTAAAGAGGACACATTTTTCTCTAACTCTTCAATTTTCTTTTGATAGTCAGATTCAGCTCTTTTAAAATTAGATTTTAGGATATTCAAAGACTCCATATCAGATTTAATTTTCATGTTGTAGTCCTGATACAATTTAACTTTAGCAATACAAGTTGGAGTACAGAGGTTTTCAAATACCTTGCTGTCATCAGTTCTAGCCATCAATGCTTGAGCAAGGGTCATATCTTGTACCATGAAGCTCCAGTCAACTTCTTAAGCCATAGCATCTATATGCTGATCAGTTGACTTCCTAGGTGGCTTTAGGTGTAGTGGGGTGTGGAGGCTTAATTGGTTCTCGGATTGGATTTTGGAGCTTTGCATTCCCTAGCAAAGTGTGCTAACTGTTACAGTTGTAACACTTGGCCTTTGTCTTGTCAAACCCAAACTTGCTATTAGTTGGGTTTTGAGGGAATTGTCTTCCAGTTATCTTGAAGAACTTCTTCGTCCTATAAGTTAACATAGCCATTTGTTGGACAATTTTCATGTATTCCACATCATCTAGGCTAAAAAATTCTAGATCATCAAAACAAAATTGAAAATCACTAGAATGTCCATTTCCTGAGACAAAAGCACAGCAGTCCTGGAAGGAACTTGGCTGAGCCTGTTGATCTTGGAGTCTCAGGGAATGTAATGTATGGCCTAGAAGAACAAGATGGTTGCTGGAGTAAGTCAGGTACTGCTGAGGTTGTGGGGTTCTTGAGCCTTCAGCAACTGTTAAAGCGTTGCTAGCAGGAAGGCTTGAGGATCTGCTTACTTGGTGGCCTCTCTTGTTCTCCATCTCTACACGATATCCATCAAGGATGCCATATAGTTCAGTCATGGTGAGGGAGTTCAGATTTTCTATCCTCTTGATAGAGATAAAGTAGAATGTCCACTTATTAGGGAGTGCACTCATGAATTCTCTTGAGAGATCTCTCCATTCAAGAGCACAGACTGAAGGGAGGATATAAGATTCATATACCCGAAGTATTGCTTGCTAAGGGTTTCTCCAGCAATATAAGTGAATCTTTTTTGGAGTCATTTGAGCTGGAGTACATCTTGGTTAAAGCATCAAACAGTTCTTTGGCTGACTTACAATACTCAAAGCCCACCATGATGGAATTGGGTATAGCAGTCATCAGAACAGTCAAAGCTTTGGTATTAATGTCCAGCCGTTTTTGTCTTCATCAGAATAATCTCCCACCGCCTTCTCTATCATAGCACCATTTCCACCCAGTGCTGCAACCTTTGGCTTGTAAGGGCCATAGGTGATAGACTTCCACATTTTGTTGTCTTCATATCTGATGAAGCATTCAATTCGTCTGCTCCATGATCTGAGGTTTTCAAGGGTGATGATAGGTGCTTTGGTCATCGTCCGCATCTCACATTCAGATTTTTGGTTGAGGGCCATTTTGAGTGAAGTGAGTATATGAGTCATGTAAAGGTTGATTTGGATGGTGAGATCTTACAATCAAGAGCCTAAAAGCTTTGATACTAATTCCAGGATCAGGTTTGTACACTCAACATAATTATATTCTCTCAAACTCACTAAGTCTCACTCGTATGGAGATGCAGAATCCTCTAAGAGTTGATAATAATATACTAAGTATAAATACACAAAACACAAGAGAATGGTTTTTCAAGATACTTGTATATATTAATTCTAAACTCAAAGTGTTACAAGACTCTTTTAAACAAAATACATGAGTTACAATGAGAAACTATATATACTACTACCTACAGCCGGATATACTTTGATATCAGCTAGAACTTACATCTCGACAAATAATATATTACTAGAAGTAAGGTATCTTAGATAAAATATTATCTAAAATTTGGTAGTCATGACATGTCCATGACTTACCTTTTCGCACCAATTAAAGTTGGTAACTGTACTAGCTGATAAGAAATGAACATTGGAATAAAGTGTGGTCAACTACATGGGCGGGGAAAAAGCACCATGTAGTATCTCAAAGATTTGTAGCGGAGTGTTAGAGGGAGCATACTTATGTCCAATGGTTCATAGTAGGTTCTTCCAAAGGTTAATTGGCGTCGGAAGAACAAGTTCTTTTGAAGCCAGTTTTACTTCGGAAGAGGCTTCTTCTTTCAAGGCTTGAGTCATTCTTCAGGCCTTCATGCTTCGGAAGTCATTGTCTTGAATTCTTCTAAGTGTTGAACTTTGGAAGAAGGAAGACTTTGTCGTCAGAAGTTGGAGTTCTTCTTCAGAAGTTCTTTCAGATTTAACCTTCAGAAGCTCTACTTTTTCCTTCGAAAGTTCTTCATCAGTTGTACCAAAATTGTCTAAGTGTTTGTTTTGGTTGCACCAGCCTTACTTGATCCAACACAAGGGTTATATCCCATCCATGATCTAAATACATGTCAATTTTCATTCCTTCAATTCTTATTATACAACCATATCAAACGACATCAAGCTCAATTACATATTCTAATAATTGTCATTACATCACATCTACGAATCTTAAGCCTACATAGTTTCCTAACCAACCCTGAAAACCTCAAAAATAATTTCTTTTACCCCAACCTCCAATCCTATGCCCGGATTGATCTACACCATGTGCTCGATCATCCTTCTGATCCTCATGTCTACCCCACACCCTGCGGCTATCATCTATGCTAATACTAGACAATCATCGAAACATGCCAGTAACATGATAGTGGCTAGACGATCCAGTGACAAAAGAATTACGGGTCGGTTCCGGATACGAATGGTAAGAAGGGTATGGTGTTGCTGGTTGATAAGAATGATATGATGTATACAACGGCGGTAATAAATAGGGGGGCTATGGCACCATAGTATAGCTTCCTGAGGGTGGCTAGTAAACAACAGGTTGAGTTGGGTACATTGACGACGGCTAATATACAGGGGTCGCCTGTTATGAATAAGATGGTTAATAATAGTCATAGTGACTACACCTCATGACCTCGTGAATCTCATACTTTTTTCACTACCAAAATGGCTCATGCTCTTCATAGAAAGGCGTCCTTGACCATCCTATGGTTTCTGTTCTCGTCCAGTCCTAAAGGTTTAGACCTATTGTTCATGTAGATGCATCAGTGTAGTCAATGTCCATGATGACTGAGTCATCTACACCATTAGGAACATGATGCCCCTCAGTCTCTAACTCTCTATCACCAACTTCCTCATCATCATCATCACCCCCTCAACCTCGTGTCACTATGGTTGGTCGCCACAACATGGGTGTCGTCGTCAGAAATAGCAATATGATTCAGAGCCTGCGGTTATTCATCGGGTTCCTCTTCATCCTAAGATTATATAGGTGGCATGCTAGTAGGTATTCCCTTAGGTATCCTAAAGGACCCTCAAATCAATAGTTGTGTGTCTTTCATGCAGTCTCTTGTGTTCCTAGCCTCCTCACCATTTTCGCCATCATACTCATCACCGTAAAATGTGGCTTTTTCAACCTTGAGGCCGAAGGTACAACAATGTAGTAACCTATTATGTAAGGTTCAACAATATACCAAGCTATACTCGAGCTCTATTCTTTCTTCTAGTCTCCACACTATGATTTGGACGAAGATGATTTACTTCGCCTTAAAATCTTCCCAGTAATGATCTCTTCTTCTTTTTTACATTATTCTGTAATCAACAATTCCTGTTAGTAAGGATAATCGTTAATATTAGATGTGATACTCATGCCATGCGTGTTTCGTCTTTCATGACAAGACTCCTACGTTGGTTCACACGACAAACGGTAATTAAGATGGTTCATGCACAGATAACTTTGATAACCACATTGATCAGTTGCAATTGTCCCATCGTCTCAAGTGTGCACACTAACGACCACTAATAAGGTTTCCTAATGATCCTATATGCACTCATCAACCTATAATAGTCTTGCGCCTTTCATGTTAAAGCTTAAGGATCTACTTGAACCTTAATTTGCTAAAACCTAGGGCTCTGATACCAACCTGTCACACCACAATCCACAGGCACGACCAGTTGTATCACGATACACAACAATACATAGTGAATGACTTAATTATACAAGACCATAAAAATTAGATTGAATTAAAACTTATCAATGTTTACTTAAACACACATCCATTAAGTTTAAGTTATAAAACATATAGCAATACACTGCCTGGGCAGTTTTAACCTAGTCAACATATTTTATTAGAAGATATTATTCGACTTAAAGCCCTAAGTCACCCTGACCTAGCTAGTGCCTCTTGGCACCTCCTGAACCTGCATCACGAGCTAGATCACGTCCAATAACATTTTTGGTAAGTCATAAGCAGTGACTTAAAAACAATTATATATGATGACCAAGTGTGTAAGTTATCAACAATTCAAATCTACACCAAATTCACCACAACAAGCATTAGTTTCAACCACATATGTACCACTTTAGGTTTTATTATAGCAACCATGGGAGGTAGGTTATAGGCACAACTTCTGACTAAATCCCACGCCATCAATCCAGCTTAACCCTATCCACAGTCTCCGTTGTCGCCTCAAGCTAGCTCTAGTCCTATCCATAGGTCTCTGTTATAGCCTCTGACTATCATTATCCCCTAGTCTTATACGTAGTCTCCATTGTGGCCTCAAACCAGACCAATCATATCCACTAGTCTTGTTATGGCCTGAGATTGAGTATAAACCTAAGAATGTGGCTTCCCTACCTAGATGGATTCAACTAAGCACACATATGCCCCGAGGTTTGAGCAAGGCATTACATATCAGTAATCCTCTCTTTACCTTAATGATTTGACCATGCCTAGTCCTCACCATCGGTCTAGACGTACCCAAAACCATGGCTATCATGTATCATTCCTCACTATATCCGGACTTTGACCCTATCATGTATCATGTTATCACAAGATTAAAACACTATCATGTATCATTCCTCACTATATCCAGAATGTGACCTATGACAAATCCGTTCATTAAAACATACTCATATCTAGACCATAACAATCATGTGCATCCTAATCACTATCTACGGGTGTTGTTCTTTTCAAAATGTCTGATTTACCTAAACAATCCATGATGATGCATAATGTGGAGGTTTAGAATCTTACAACAATATATCTGATCTTTTAGTTGATTCTTTATGTTCCCAACTCCAGCCCCATTTCTCATATTTTACCACATCACCCTTGGGCTTTTTATATTGAGTGTGCCCAACAGGGGCCCTTGGCAGACTGCTAACCTGCCTTGGCAGTCTGGTATCATCTTAAAAGTAATATACGTATATTGGAATGTAATATTATTCACGGACTGTTATGCTTTAACGCTGACGGTCAGTGACCACCTTAGTGGATCATCACCATAATCTTGACGGTCCACGAGGAAACCTTGTTTCTTGATCTTAAGCCTTCTTTCATGGCGGACTGTTATGACTACCTTTAGAATCCCATAGCGGTCTGTTATGAGCCCCCCCTACAATTATTTGGTCATTTCCACTATTAATCTTTGTTGACAATTATGATCATTATAGACGCACATCAAACTATCCATTCGGCAAGGGGTC